>LZPO01017710.1:7386-27451 GCA_001675575.1 Neotoma lepida | reverse complement strand
TTTTTTAAAACATAGTTTCTTTATTGATTCTTTGAGAATTTCACATCATGTACCCCAATTCTGCTTATCCTCCCAGTTCCCCCATATTCTCCTCTCACCCCTGCAGCAGCCCCCAAAAGAAAAAAATTAAAATATCAAACCAAAACAAAACATAGCAAAAACAAACAAACTCAAGAATAAAACAAAAGAAAAAAACACCCAAAAATAACCTCTTTGCTTTTCCATCTTTCTCGCCTCTCCAGCACTGCTTCATTCATCCTGGTAGCACTGGTATATACCAGGTATATACCTGGTAGCTATGTATATCCCCATACACACATAGTATACACCCTCTTGTCCAATTGGCTTTACTAGCAAATGTTCTTTGCAATGAGTTATTGGTCTGGCTCAAGGCCTCTGGTTTCTGGCACCCCATCTTCAATGGATCCTCATCAAAACTCCGCTGGGATATCCCACACCTGCCGTAGTCATGGAGATCCTGGCAGTATCACTCCAGGACCAGTCCCTTCATGAACTCCAACAGGTCCTAGATGGGGTAGATGTTAAGGTGGGCTAACCCAAGGCCCAGCTGTGGGCCTGGGTAGTAGCTGAGCTGGTCAGTCTGGGCCCAATCTGCCTCAGGTGAAGGGGCAGAGCCAGCTCCCCCATGCCCATGTCATTAGTGTCATTCTCCCTCACTGTGGTGAGGGGTGAGGCCATCTCTCCTGAGTGCAAGGGCAGCTCTTCTGTGAGGGNTAGGGCCAGCTCTCTTGCTGCAGTGTCCGGGGANTGGCAGGGCCAGCTTTCCCAGGGCCATGGAAGGGTGGGGCCATCTCAGCATGACCCTCTGATTTCATGGTTCCTATACCACCTTGAGGTGACACATGCCCCAGACATCAACACAGACCCNACATGGCCTTCAGCAGCAGCTCNGCCCTAACAACATCCTGGCTCCAAGTGGAAGCACTGGCCACTCAGATCAGGATGGCTCTAGTAAGACTATGGCCCCTGGACACCAACAAGGCCACAAGATGTAGCCCCAACGCCAGAGTTCCATGTGACCTTTGGTGGCAACACTGGCCTTGGACTTCAAAATAGACCCCAACCGCAGTAGGACCATGGACTCAGACATGGTCCTCAGCAGCAGCCAGGTCTGGGTGTCATCATTGTCCCAAATGGCAGAGCAGGCCGCTCAGATCGGTATGGCCCGAGAAGCAATGTAACCCTCAGACACTAACATGGCCCCAGACCTCTGGCGTCAGCATGGCTTTTGATGCTAACAGGAGCCACAGACATCAATGCAGACCCTGGCTGCAGTAGGGCCACGGACCCAGACGTGGCCTTCAGCTGCATCTCTGGCCCAGATGTCACCATAGCATTGGGTGGCAGAGCAGGCCACTCAGATCTGAGGCCCCAGCTGCATCATGACCCTCAGATACCAACATGAACTGAGGTGGCTAACCTGACCCTGGGCATCACAGGGCCCTTGGTGGAAGAAGAAGCCNTGGATGTTAACCCAGACCCTGGCCACTATAGGGCCAGGAACCCAGACATGGCCCTTGGCAGCAGACTTGTCCAGGATGACATCATGGCCCCGGGTGGCAGCACAGGACANCCAGATCTGTATGGTCCCTGACTGCAGCATGAACCCCAGACTCCAAGAGGGCAACAGGTTGTAGCCCGGAGTCCGGGACCTCGACATGGGTCCTAGTGGCAACACAGGTCTCCACAGCCATGGTAAGACCATGGACCTAGACATGGTCCTCGCAGCAGCCCAGGTCTAGATGTCACTGTGGCCTCAGGTGACAGTGCAGGCCACCTAGATCGGCATGGCCCCAGTGGCAGCACAGCACTCAGACATNAACACAGTCCCAGGTGCAGCCTGAAATCTGAGGTTCTTTATTTGCAGGGAGCCCAGGGTAGGAAGCAAGCAATCTGAGAACTGTGTATCAATTTAACGTTTAATCTCCAGGCACTTTTCCAATGTTAATACCTACATACAAAGTCTGATTCTTCTTTATCTAATCAGAATCTCCCCCACCATGCATCTATTCATAGTTTGTTCTATTTCTAGTTTGATTAGGAATGTTTTTATTTGTGCAAATAAACTTAGATGTAGAAATTGCAGTATTTCTAACAAGCTCCTTTGGAACACGCTATTCGTCCTTAGAGTTGGAAAAACAAAATTATTGATTATAGCAAGTCTCTTTTTGTCAGTTATCCATCACTCAGAGACTAGTAGTTGAATTATTTACTTAGAAGTCCTCTATTTCTTTCTATTTTCATAGTAAAACTATTCCATGCCATTTTTTCATAGTATACATAGTGTGTACACATATAAACATCAAAAGAATGCAAAAACATTCTCTAGGTGAAGGCTTGTCACTCAGTTAATACTATTTGTACATGGAAAATTAATTGCATANATATAATAAAAATTCTGTAGTTTTANACAAATTAGATAGCCTTCATTTCAGCAAAAATCAGTAATTTTTCTATTAAACTGACTTAACAGAATATTGTATAATAAATGTTACTTTTTAAAAAAAGTCACTGTAATTGGGAAGTTTGTAAAAGCCCAAATTCATGAACACTTTANATTTCAGATTTCAATTTTTAGGAGAAATTTGGTTGTACATCACCTCCTCAACAGCCTAATATTTTAATGTTCAAGAAAATATGAAAATAAAATAGGTTAAAATGATTATATAATTATGATGCATGCTTTAAAATTGCTTCAATATGTCCTATTTCAAAAATTGTACTCATCTTTAAAATTACACAAAAATCAGTGCTCAAAATAAGTAATGAATCAACTATTTCAATAAAAACGTCAGGCAAATCACTACTTATGAAATTATATTTAATAGTACCTTAAACTAATGAAATAAAAGAGTTCCATCGAGTAGTAATCATTTTGCCATCTCTGTAAATTCTGTTTGTATAAGTAATGAACCAATACTCTGGGCCTCTGTGGAGTAACCCCTCTGAACATTTTTATTTGGCTGAACGTCCTTTTGTGGAAGATGATTTGAAGTCGAACAGTTACTGTAAGTAAATTTGCCTAAATGTATGGTTCTAAATTAGTGAACACAAATTACTGTGCCATGATTTTTCATTACGTTGGTTGATATAGGATTGCATTTAAATATATTATAATCGAGAAATGATTTGAACACGACATGTTCAGTCACTTTGATCAGTTATCATCCCTACCTCTATATTTAGCCATTTTTCTGGGATGACAGATTCAGTAATTCAGGAACTCACTGTAAGCAGAGGAACTTACAAATTGTTCACTGTCATTTCAAAGGGCTATGGGATAAATAGCCNCACACTCTATGCCAAGACTGACTTGAACTAGCAGAGAAACAGGGAAGAAATGACAGTCCTTCATGTTGGTTCAATAGAGATCATGGATTTCAGAATGGTACATGTACATAAGAATTACATGTTGGAAAGAAAAGACTAGAGGATTTCAGAGAGATCTCTGAGAGAGGGAAGTACTATTTTGCAAGGATATATAAAAATCTAGATTTCTTCAGATAAAAGATTATCCTACTGAAAAGCAGACAGAAGAAAAATAGAGCATATACATTGACTTTCTTAAAAATATGACATGATCATATTTCATGTTACTTTCAAATGTCAGAATTAATNACTATTTCATTTATAAGTAAATTTCATTCAATTACTGAGAATCTTTAATAAGGTACCATAATTCCTATTTGCTTCTTCTAAATTTTGAGATTATAATATAATCACATCATTTCCCCCTCCCTTTCCTCCCTCCAAATCATCTCATACAACCTATACCTTGCTCTTCTTCAAATATGTGTCTTCCTGTTTCATTATTGCTGTTACATGCATCTATGTATATGTTTATAAATATCTATTCCTAAATAGAGCCTGCTCAATCTGTATAATGTTATTTGTATGCATGTTTTCAGGGCTGATCATTTGGTATTGGATAAACAGTTACTGTACTCTTCCCTGGGGAAGACTATTTCCACCATTCTCAGCATTCCTTAGCTGCCTGTAGTTCTCTGAGTAGGGTTGATGCCTTGTTTGCTCTCCTTTAGCTACTTAGCCATGACTATTGTCATTTTCCTTGTTCAGATAATGTTTAGGCAGCCATGTTTTTATGTACTTTTATAGATTTTATATTTGTTTGTTTCTTTTTTAACATTAGAATTTTAAAAAAAAAGATTTCTTATCAGGTTGATATACAAAAACTGTTCAATACTCTTATTTGGTAATCTGGAATTCAAATCTATTAGAAATGGAGGTCAAATTTGGCTTCCAACAATATAAGTCTGTTAACTTCAATGAATACAATATTACTCAAGAGTAGAGTTAACTTATATGAAGCAAACTTCCTAGTAGGAAATTAAGGTGAGGAAACTTTTAGAAGTCCCAAAGATGCTAGGTTTGGTAGTACATGTCTGTAATTCCAGCACTAGGGTAAGAGGTTGGAGAGGTTGAGGCCAGCCTNAGGTATATAGAATGACCTTGGATCACAAAACAAAACACAGGGCCTACTGTGAGATAGCACAGCAGTTAAGAGCACCTACTGCTCTTATGGAGTACTGGAGTTTGGTTCCTAGCACTTACATTGGGAGGCTCACAACTATCGGTAACAGGTAACTCCAGTTAAAGAAAATCCAACATCTTCTTGCCTCTTATGGTACAGAAACTCTTGTACACGTACCCACAAACACAGATGTACACACATACATATAAGTAAAAATAACCAAATAAATAAAGGACTTTTTTTAAAAGTCCTGATGGAAGCAGTGTTTGCATAAAAATTGCAAACAAAACTTTATCATCCACCAATGTATTGCCTTCTAGGCAAAAGCTATGAGGTATTAAAAGAGAGAATTACTGGTTTACTTCTGAACATCATTGTCTTTTGTCTTTTCTACAATAGTTTTTCTTCTTGTTTGGTCTGTTTTTGTTGTTGTTGTTTGGTTGGTTGGTTTTCTAGTGCTAGGTGCTTAAGCCACTTAAANATACTCTATACCACTGAGCCCCAACCCCAACCCTATGACATACTTTTTATTTGTCAATTTTTCCCAAATTCCTTATTTTCCTCTGTTACTCAGATAGTATCTCTAGACTTGGTATGTGGAGGTAACAAGGAAATGAATATATGCTTTTACAATGTCATCATCCATCTCTAGTAAAAATAATAAGTGAAATTGTAAATGTATTTAGTATAAGAGGCAAGAGAGGCGGTCACAGGCAGCAAGGTCACAATCTAGGAGCAAGATGCCCCAAGTAATTTTGTTTTAAGTGTGTGTGTGTGTGTGTATATATATATATATATATATATATATATATGCTAAATGTGTATGGCTGCCAATGGAGGCAAGAAAGAAATGTTGTATCCCCTGGATCTGGAGTTACAAGGGGTTCTGAGTCACATAACACAGATGCAGGGAACCAAACTCATGTCCTTCTTAAATGCTGAGCCATCTCTCCTGCCTTCCTCCTAAGTAATCTCAAGTTTAAGACTTAATCTTAATCTTAAGACTAAGCTCCAAGTATGAAAAAAAAATCATAAATAAGTTGACAACAGATATTCTCCCTAAGTAGTGATTCTCAACCTGTGGGTCATGACCCTTTGGGATTGAACTACCCTTTCACAGAGGTTCCCTAAGATCACTGGAAAACACAGATATTTGCATTATGATTTATAACAAAACTACAGTTGTGAAGTAGCAATGAAATAATTTTATGGTTGGAGGTTACCACAACATAAGGAACTGTACTAAAGGGTTTGTAGCATTAGGAAGTTTAAGAACTACTACCCTAAAAGCCTACAAATATATAATGGCATGGCATCATCAGCTGAGGCCTATACGGGAACAGTGAGATTTTTGTTACATCAAAACACACACACACACACACACACATACACACATTTATATATGTTATTAATTGCTATGATTATACCTCATATATATGTGACAGACAATAGATAGATAGTAGGTAGTTAGATATAGATAGATAGATAGATAGATAGATAGATAGATAGATAGATATGGATATCAAATATAGATATAGATATAAATATAGATATAGGTAGATAGAAAACATGTATTTTGAGAAATGACAAATTGTCTCATTCTAGGTGTAAACATGAGTGAAGAGCTAAATAAGAGCAAATTGATAAGCAGTATAACTGAAACAGAGGCAAGAAAAGGGAAGTCTGATTGTGAGCANTGATTATCAGATTGTCTTAATTGATCATAACCACAGAATCAAACCTCTGGACATGTTTCCGAGGGATTTTCTAGATCAGGTTAACTGGGGTTAGAACAACCCTCCCAAATGTGGGAAATACCATTCCATTCACTGGAGTTAATTAGAAGGAGAAGGAGAGCTGAGCAATAGTGTTCATCATTCTGCTTCCAGAATGTGGCTGTGGGGTAACAAAGTATTTCAAGCTCCCATCAGCATGCTTTCTCCACCGTACTCTTGAAGTCTGAGACAAAATAAATCTTTCCTCCTTTAACTTGCTTTTGTAAGACTTGATTACACCAATGAGAAAAGTAACAGGTAAGAAAAATCAGCAAGAAATGTGTCTCATGCTGTAATGACCTTGACCATGTGGTTCTTAGGCCTTAGGTAATGGTTTGCAGAGGAATGAGGAAGAATATGAGATTTTTGTTTAAAAGTCCTAGAATCTGGAAACATAGTTTAATGAGCCCGTTTAGTGAGTGTTTGGAAGATCAGAATGCCAAGAAATACATAGAAATTGGCTGCCCAACTCATGGTGATTCAGAGTAAACAAAGACTGTTGGAAACTGGGCTAGATCCACTCATGATATTAGATCAATGAATCTGGCTGCCTTCTGCCCCTTACATGAGAAAATTTGGCTCAGTAAATACTCAAAACTAGAGAACTAATTTGTTTGGCAGGGAAAATTTCAAGACAAGATAGTATTCATGCTGTGGTGTGGCATGGCTCTTGCTTGCTGGTCTCAACCAGATTTACAGTGAAAGTAAACAAAACATAGAGTGTAAAAATATTTGCTGTTTGATATGAATGAGATTGTGAGCAGAGCAGCTTCAATATGATTGATAAGGGAAATTAGAGAGCAGCTGTAACTATAAAGAAATTAGTGCCATTAAACAAAACCTGGAACCCTGTACTGTGACAACAGGAAAGGGGTCCTGATGGTAAAATCCAACCAACCTACTGTTGGCCCCATGTTTTGAAAAAAAAAATGAATTCATTTGAAAGGAGAGAGCTTAAACAGATGTTGCCACTAAAAAGGATCCTTTCTTAAAATCAACCACTCAGTACACAAAAAACAAAACAACTGTGGTCCAAGCAGGGAAGACTCTATACTGGTTTGGGAGCAAAACTGGAAAGCATCATCTATGTNNTACTAGTTTGGTGAAGGGTTGAAGGGATTGTGTAGTCTTGGATCATAGTTATAAAGAGCTNTGGTAGTAGTGTATTTCCTGACAGATGACCTTGAGGAAGCCACTACGTAAAGACGAAACCTAAGTTAGAGTGGAGAGACACCAGGATGCTGCAGATACCAGGACCATAGGACTTCGGTCTTGGAAAGCTGTGGGCAAGGAGTGTGGCTGGCAAACAGAGAGACTCTGTATGTCTCAAAGTAGAGGAGCTGAAGGGGTGGAGCTACCCAAGCTCTTTGGAATGCAGATGATTCCAACCTGAGCTCCAGTTACCATAGAGGACAGAACTACAGGAGTTGGTGTTTGCTGTGCTGGGTTTTCGTGCTTTGGTGTGATCATTCCTTGCTATGCTTCCATTCTTCTTTTGAAAAACGGGAATGTTTGAATTACCATTCCATGGTAGATTAAAGTATAGAAGTTGGATTTCATTTTTTTGTTGTTGTTGCTTTTATTTTATAGGGGCCCACCATAAAGAGATAGTATTGAGTCTCAGAAGAAATTTCAGACTTCTGAACAGTGTTAGGACAGGGAACTTTAGAGACCAGTTAATGTTTTTCATNAGATGATGAAAGTAAACCTCTGGCAATCTGAGTGGAATATTATGATATATAATATAATGATATGTTTGGGTGTCAAGTTTCCAAAGAGTAGAGTTTTGATAGTTATTTTTTATTGTCAAATAGATGTGCTTGGGAATCGCCATAGAAGCAAACCTTTGGACATATCTGTGAGGAGGTTTCTAGATTAAGTTAATGGAAGAGGGGCTATGTACCCTAAATGTGAGCATCACTATCCCTTTGGCGAAGGGTCTGTACGTAATTGAGAAAAGAAAGGGACAGAACAGAAAGGAAGCAGAAACAGCATCTCTCTTGCTTCTAATTGTAATTGCAATATTAGCNTTCTCCTCACATCCCTCTCTCCATACCNTCCCATTGTGATGGACTGGACCCTTCAACTGTGAGCCAAAATAGCTTTTTCCACCCTCGAGTTGCTTCTTGTCATGTTTGATACTGGTAATGAGTAAACCAATAAAGGACAGAATGAAAAAAGGATGGAAGGATGAGTGGATGGGACAGGAATTAAGGAAGGAGGATGGAGGAACAGNATAGGCACAGTTGGAAAAAATACTCCAAGAATAATAAGCTGATTGGAAAAGTCTATGTGGTACAAAGTCTACTCCTATGGATGCAGAAGATCTGGTGTGGGAAAATACATTTATACCTTGTGTGTGGCTGAGGATCACCAAAAGTATCAATGCTCTGCTTTAAGGGATCTTGCAGCCTAATGGAAGAAAAATGATAAGGAAAGTGTGATGCAGTTTTTCTAGCTCAATGGACAGGCTATGACAAAAAATAATAATAATTTGGGAGAACAGTGATGCCAGCCAAGCCACATATGAAGGCATGTTATAAACAAGGCCTCAGTGACGTGAGCAAGATGTCACTAAGCCCCTAGACAGGTAGAGTGATCCTAGGACAGGGAATAGGCCATGCAGAAACTGAGGCAGTGATGCCAAGCATGTGTAAAAAGAACAGCAAAGAGCCTCGTNCGGCAATAGACTGAATCGGAAGATAAAATGAGAGGGGCGGGAATGGAAGCAGGCATCACACTACATAGAGGTTAGAGAGAACTCAGGNTGTTGCTCTGAGGTGGGAAGACATGAGAGTGTTTTGAACAAAAGAATGACATGTTGTGACATGCTTTAAAGGGATCCCTGTGCTGCCTTCAGGTAACTAGATGGCAGAGTGACAAGGGTGAGAGCAGNAGAAGAGTGAGGAGGCAGTTTTAGAGGTATTTTACTCTGTGGGATCACTGCTGGTATAACTTGCCAGATAACAAAGGGAATTAGTTATATTTCGTTTACCAAAGTGACTGCAGGCAGATCATTGTCATGTCAGCTTTTTGAGGTGCTATTGCAAAAGCATTTTAAAAATAATGCAAATATTCAGGGCTAAACCTCACCTAAATAAAACTCCACAATCAAATAAATGTTTTGGTCAATTACTTTTCCTTCCATTCCAATGCAAACATATATAGCTAATATTCTATTTGCATTAAATTTTATGAATAAATTATACTTTTTATATTTAATATCTTAGCATGCAAATTTTTCTATTGTGAATTATATTCTTCCACTTTCATTTTTTCCTTTTTCTAATTTTTATTGTCTGTTGCCAGATAATCAGTGCTAAAAAGATTCATGGATACANCCACATTAATATTATTATATTTTTAGTGTTCAACTTTTGGAAAATAATCCACTCTCTAAAAATACTAGTTTGCTTCTATAAAAGACATTATGATTNTATGTAAGCCTCACATTATACTTGTAACATATCTGAAATTTTATTGAGATGGTAATTCAGGCCCTTTGAGATTCCTCTTGGTTGCCTGCTAGCACCAGATTATGACTCCTTTGTTGAAGACACTACAAAAAATGTAAACATGATGCAAAGAAATCAAGCTGGAACTGAGCTGAATACTACCACCCTCTGACTAGCTTTCCTAGTCTTGACTATTGCTATGTAGGCTGGGGAAGACAAAAGGCATCAGTGTGAGTTCTATGACCTAGGAGATCAACCTGCCAGGCAAGATGTATCTACTAAACAATAGCAGCCGTATTGCTATAGGGGTAACTAACTGATCTCTGATTGGATTTGAGACCCACTTCACAGGAGGCGATTCATGCCTTGTATGAAAACCTGAAAACAAACAAATAAGCAAACATGGTCATGAAGATCATTGGCCCTAGAGGGAAACTGAATAGTATTGTTTTACTAAATTGACTTAGTGTCAAGCTGTCTTCTAAATGTTTGTGTTTATACCTGTAGACAAGTCTTANTCAAAGAAACCTCTCTGTCTAGAGAACACTCGTGAATGCAGAAACTGACTCCTACTTTACAAAGTTCTTCAAATAAGAGATGGATGAGTGCTCAGCCCTAAACAAGACATTGATACTACACCCTCTAAGACTAAGAGAACATTCCCGAAGAGGGGCCAAAAGGATATAACAGCTGGAGAATAGAAGAACTGTGAAAAGTCATCTTCTGGGCATGACACACCCATGGCAGTCATGAGCTCATACTAGCTGCAGATACCTCCCCTGGATCTGAATAAGAATGAGCCTGTCAGCAGTCAGCCACAGGTGGAGAAGGAACTTAAGGGGCCCTTACACCAACTGCTGAACTATTTGCTACTAATAGATTCAGGGAGGGTAGGAATCATTGCCTTCGATNGTATGTCCACTGGTTGTATCCCTAGGCTCCAACGGACACTTTCCATCCAATGGTCATACAGATGGCCCAGTTAAGCTAAATGGGTCACAAGACCAAATCAAAAGTCATGAACCTGAGAAAAGGACTTGTAGAGGTGAGGGAGAGTTGATGGGGAAGGGAAGGGAAAAGAGGGTGTGGAGGAAAGAGTAACCAGAGTACATTTAGGCATGCATGAAACTGTCCAAATTCATTTAACAAGAGAAGAAAAAAGATCTTAAACTGCTTCAGAATCAAAAGGAAAAAATATACAGTTTAATCTCATTAATAATCCACCCTCTTTAAATATCAGATTTATTTTGTTGTTATTGTTTGTTTTGAGCCCATGTGCTGACTGGGTCATGAACTTCTGTCCCTTTTCTTCCTCCAAATTCTTCCTACAGCTCTCTTTCAAAGGAAAATCATATGCATGTAAATACATTTGTTATTTAAAATGTATTCCAAGAATGGTTTTATGGAAGCTTATTACTAGAGTGGCATTTGCATTACTAAGTAATAAGTACTTACTCCAAGTACTGTGTGTGCATGGCCATCTGGTTTAATAACACGTTCAGGATTGAGACAGCTCCCCGGGGCTCCATAACTCACTGAGATTGCTAAGAGGACAGCACTAAATCAGCAGACCCAGAATTTGGAGACACACAACTGCAGGATGTTAACTGGCCCTGAAAACAGCATCTGCCCTTCGGAAAGCATGAACACGGCCTGTTAAANTCTTCTCATCCAAAATATCTGATTTAGCCTTTTCTCCCAATAATCAATACTTGGGGAGAAGGCTAGACTCCATAGATTCAGTGCTTTGATTATTTTATTTTCCTATTTTCTGACCAAGTCGTTTTGACAAAACAAAAAATGTTCTGGCAGGAATAAACATTCTCTTACAGATTTCTAAGGAAAAGAAGAGGGTGCAGTGGACGGAACTAGTCCATTTCTGTGGGACTTGGGTAGCGAAGATATCAATTATTATTGGAAAAAGCATGATGCAGTTGAATAAGCCCTTTCCAAAACCACTCTCTTCCTCTGAAATACTTCAGAAATACAATCTGTAGGTCTGATATTCTTGAATGCTTTATCAGCAACTTAAAAGACACTCTGATATGAAGCTTCAAATTAACTTTATGAATGTATATGTATATAAAATANATGAGTATATAAAATTATCATATGTGTATACACCTATATGTTCTTCTTGGAACTCCCAAGGAGTTTAAAGAGATTTTGTGTTTAAAGACATTTATCCCTGATAGCTATGATTAATATTCTACAGAAAGGCTCATATTTGGAAAGGTATATATCCACAAAATACTGTTCATTCCATTATCCTGTTAGTGAAACCTTGTTACTTTTATTCCATTTCTTCTGAAGGAAAAATCAATGCGCAAATACACAATGTCAGTCAGCCTCCCTCTGAGATCTTTTATGGTGACTTTACTTCCTGCCTCAAGTACATGATTAAGTGAGTGGCCTCTGTCCTTGGNGTATACAATACTCTAAAAGCCTTGCATTCGGTCCTTTAATCAGGGCTGCTTAAAGGAACAACTATTCTGTGCTCTCTAGATGGATTATCAGCAATACCTTTCAAAAGAATTTCTATTTTAGAAACCAAATTTCAAAAGAATTATCATGAACAGATGATCTAGCTGAGAGAAATTCTTACCTGGTAGGACCTGAATAAATTAACTCCCTAATCATAAAGAACACTGATTTTCCTATTCATATTCATATTACATATTCAACCAGAAACAATCAATTTATTGTTAAATCAANTGTCTCCAATAATTAAAACTAAAAACTAAGCTTATTTATTTTGTATTGCAAACTAACCTGGCCCCATCACGCTTGATTTTTAAATATCAAACAACATTTTTAAAAAGAATTTTAAATGGGCAAATAAAAGAGCATCATGCCACATTTGTTAGAAAGAAAACTTTAGCCTGTTAGATTGTGTATAGTATTGTATTTGTACTAATTTTTAAAGTATATTTATAAATAATTGTTACTATGTACAGAGAAAACTTCCATATTTAGGAATATGTTGAGATTATTTTTTAATCCCTTTAAAATAAGAATGATAGTTTCTTTTTCTAACAATAGCTATAACTAAGGAATATTTGTATATTTTTGCCTGTTTGTTTCTGGGTCATGGAGACCAAACCTGGGCAAGGAATTTACCACTTAACTATACCATCAACCCCTTCTCTTAATTTTTTCTTTGGAGACAGGGCATCATTAAGTTGCCTGGGCTGTTTTTGAACTCACACTGTATCCTAGGCAGGCCTTGGACTACAAGTCTCTCTGCCTCAGCCTCCTGAACAGCTAGGATCACAAACCAATCCCATCAGGGCTTAAGTACAGAATCATTTTGGAAGCATATTTTTGCTGGTTTTGGAAGCAGGGGTTGTAAGCTATATTTATTATTAAGTGTTTTATGTTAAATAGAATAAGCCAGCCCACAGAAAAACAAATATTGAATGTTTGTTCTCATTGGTGATACAAAGTTGAGTTGCCCTGTTTTAATGTTTTGTTTATTATCTATTTATTTTTAATTTTTCACACAAATATTTTGTTTACATTCTTTCCCCTTCCTAACTTCTCTGAACTTCCCCTCCCTACCCACCCCACTTCATATTTTCCCCCTCTTAAAAGAATGAAAACCAAAGCCAGAAAAAGCACACACACACACACACACACACATACACACACTTTTTTTTAAAAAATAAAAAACATGGAGTTTGTTTTGTGTTGGTCATCACTGAGCATAGAGCCTGCCCTGGGGTGTGGGTGACTTATCTAGTGTAACTCCATAGCAGAAAACTGATTTTACCTCTAGCAGCAGCTATCCACTAAAATAACTTCTTGGTTAGAGTAGTACTTTGTGCCCCCCTTACCCTCAGTGCTGAGATGTTGTTTGGTTTGAATCTGTGCACATCCTGTGCATGTCATCACAGACTCTATGAGTTCATATGTACCATCTTCCTTCTTGTGTCTGGAAGACATTGTTTACTTGGAGTCATCCACCACCTCTGGCCATTATAATCTAGATCCCTGAACCTTGAGAGGAGAGTTTTGATACAAACAATCCATTTAGGACTGCGTAATCCAAAGTTTCTGATTCTCTGCACATGATCCAGTTGTAGGTTTCTGGGTTGATTCCCATCTACTGCAAGAAACTTCTCTGATGAGGGATCAAAAATGCATTTAGAAGAATGTTTTGAGATTGACATAAACAAATATCCATGTAATTTTGGCTTTGGTTATATGACATTAAATAACCTATCTACTACTGCTCAGTGGTAGAATTAGGCAACATAACAGAGCTAGAGTAAAATTATGCAAAATGAAATGACCACCTTACAGTAGGTTCTCATTTTTCAATAAATGGCAGGAAGCCCTTCTTTGTTCACAAGTTAAATTAACTTTCTTTACCTTACCTTATACACACACATACACACACTCAGGTATACACACACACACACACACACACACACACACAGTCGGGTATGCACACACATACATACACACACTCAGGTGTACACATACACACGTAGTCACACTCACTCACTTGGGTATATACACAGAGAAACATTTACTCAGGTATACATATATACATACATATACACACAACTCATTCCCTTGGGTATACACACACATTCACGTTCACATACTCACTCACTTTGGTATATATACAAACATATACACACTCAGTCAGGTATACACACACAAATACACACACACTTGGATGTGCCCAATCAGGAAGGCATAGATGGTGTTTTTATCATATGAAACTGTCCCCTTACACTGACATGCCTTTTCAACTGGTAGCATTAATTTAGATAAACACTCTCAGACGTTCGCTTGCTCATATTTATACCCAATTTAGCAAACCTCTGCTATAGTTAGGTATCCTTCGGAGTTCAACTTATAAAGGCTTAGCTACTTGCCCATGGCACTGTTGGAAGGTGATGAACCTTTAAGAGGTTGGAACTAATGAGTGGGTTTTGGTCTTTGAGGGGGGGGACTTTCAGCTCCCCCAGTGGATAATAGAATCCGTACCTTTTCAGATTTCTCCTTTTTGTGTGCCAGCCATGGGGTTGACAGGTCTCTGCCTTTACTCCTGTCCCCATGTAATGGGTAGACTCTAAGCTACTGGGCGAGTTGGTTATAAGCTAAAAAATGAGCCAAAAATCATTGTTTCTTATTTTAAGCTGATTTATCTAAAGTACTTGCTACAATATCATTAAGTTATTTAACATCTGATAAATATTTTAGATATAAATTTATTAATGCTCTTTTACTGTTAAAAAAAAACATACTGTCAACTGAAAAGATCCAACACTCTCACATACAATTCATATGTCGATTCCTGCCCCCTAATGTGTTATTATCTGAAGGGAGAGCCTCTGAGGGATGGTTAGATCATGAAAGAAGAATCCTCAGAAATGAGTTCAGGGCCCTCATGAAGATGCAAGGGAGTGCTCTCCATCCTCTTCCACATAATGAGATCTGGGAAGCAGCAAGCACAGGNTCACCAGACTGTGGCTCTGCCTGAAACATGATTTTGAACTTCTCAGCCTTCAGAACCATGAAGAATAAAGTTTTGTCTTTCATAAGTCACCCAGTCTTGTATATACTTTTAGTTTTTATTAATTAAACTTATTTATTTATTTTATATCCCAACCACAGTTTCCCCTCCACCCTCTCCTCCTCCCATTTCCTCCCCCCTCCCTCCCTCTAAATTCACTCCTCCTCCATTTCTATTCAGAAAACAGCACGCCTCCCATGGGTATCAATAAAACATGGCATATCGAGTTGCAGTAGAACTATGCACGTCCTTGGCCTTCAACATGGCTCCTCTTACTCAATTCCTGACATCCCAGCCACATTCATGAAAGAGTTTTGTTTAGTAATTAAATCTAATTTTCTTTGTACATTCCAGATCATTCTAAATGAAAAAGATGATAATACTATTTACAGTCTTAATATTTATTCCTTTCAAAAATCTCAATAATTCTTCTAAAAAATCTAAATGTGTGTTTGAAAATGTGTTAGTAGACTAAAATTATAGATCGTGCTAGTTCAATTTGAAATTACAAGTATTTGTTCAGATTTGTCAACTTGTAATTTTCATCAATACTTCTCCCTCCCAGTGTAAGGAAAGGTGTGTGAGCAGAGTATAGCTAGTCTATCTCTGGAAAGAACAGTTTGGAAAGGGTGGGTTCCAAAAAGTACCATACTATGTTCTTTTATGTATGTCATTTTATTTATTCATTGNAAATGTCATACATGTATTCAGTGTACCTTGATTATATCCACACCTGAAACCCTACTCCTATCTCCCCTCAGGATTCTTCATCTCAAGTCCCTCACTTATTTTTTTTTATTAACCATAGAGTTAATTAACTCATAGGGTCCAATTAGTACTGTCTAAATGTGCACATATGGGTAGGGCCATCCACTANAGCAAGGAGAAACTACCAGTGGCCACTTTCCTGAAAGAAGTCTCCTTCCCCCCTACATATCCAGTACAGTAGCTATCAACATCCCCTAGCTTCTCGGATAGGGACAGGCCTTATGTGCCCCTCCATCCTCCATGTTGGAATTTTTAAGTGGCATGATCTTGTGCAAATAGCTACTGCTGCTCTGAGTTCATGTGTGCAACAGTATTTCACCAAGAGTAGAGGTATCAGTATTGTTTATTTATATTCATCTGTGTATGTAGATGTATAGATATATGGAAAACTAAACACATGTCACATATAACTATATAATCTATATGAAACTATATTTACTATATACTAAATGATTGTGTTATATATGAATGAGTATATTATATAATTATATGCTATCTATAGCTGAATATTTATATAAACATATATTGTGCATACAAATTGAGCCAGTTAAGACAAAATGTTTCTAATATACTAACACAGTGTGTTGTACCAATTATCACATGATACCTAGTTCCAAATTTTATAAAATAAGTAGAATATCAGCTTCAACAAAACCTTCTCACAGTTGACAGTAAGTGGTTTCCCTAAGAGTTCCCTAGAGCCTCCAACATAGCTCATCCTATCCTATATCAAACACAAAGTATTATCATACACTTGAATTACCAGTTTGTCACCAATGTTTATATTCAAGGTTAATTTTAGAGTTCTAATATTTAAAAGCAAACAAATCATACTTTTACTGATCTCATTTNATTATAATAAAATCTTTCCAGTTAGCTTTATTTTAATTATCAAACAAGGGCAAAATCCCTAGTTAGGGGGGTGTATCACATACACTACTATATATATGCAAAATATGGGCGTGTGCCACATATTTATATATATGTGTGTACATATCACATATATATGTATATATATACACATTTACTTATATATATATATATATATTTACATATCACACACTGAAAACAGAACTCAGAAAGTAAAGTTCTATATTATAGTTCCTTCCTTATTAAGACACTTGTGGTCCCCAGAAACAAGCCTGTTTCCTGGGGGCTGCTTCCATGGAGATTTATCTGCAAAGCATCTCCCTCAGATGCTACTGAAAAGGGTACCAGCAGTTTTTAATTGAGTCTGTAGAGAATGTTTCCAAGGCAAAAAATATTTAAGTAGTTCTTAATGCCAGTAGGTATAAGCAGAAATGAATGTTGTTATTGTTTTATTTCAAGCTATTCATTATCTCAGTTAACAACAAATCATTTCAGGAAATTCTTTTAAGGGTTTGACTTCCTAAGAGAGCTTTGTTAATTCTTGTCTTCTTAGAATTCGTTGAAAGCATCATCACTNTNTGGGTTGCTTTTTCTTATGTTCCTGTGACCAACCTCCAGTTTCTTTATGATAACAATCTTAGAATAGTGTCCAGGCTTTCTTTTCTTTTTCTTTTAGTCTGAGCCACAGAAAAAAGTAGTGCTGAGGGTTCACATGTTTGTACTGAGGTCCACTCATTNAACTCCAGCCCTTTGCCTTTTCAGATCCATGAGTCAGAGAATCACTCAGCTTTTCTATTTATTTTGCATAGTTTGCCCCCTCTGTCTTTCAGTGATATTTCTCAACTGATTATAAAGGACTTTGAATTGTTCTTTCTGCTCAGGTTCACACAAGCCACGTCTTACTGTGTAGTGACATCTCTGTACCAAGCAGAGGTGATTTCTGCCTTCCACTGTTTAAACGTGTTCTGTAAGCTTTTGTCCATGCAAACTTGCTTAAGTGGGCCTTTTCCTTACTTGAGGTCAACATCTTGGTCGGTCCCCTGTGACCTATAGGAACTCCAACCTGCTTGTATCTCAGGTACCTGGCAAATTTCACAGAGNGCTTGCTTGCGTTGTTCCTCTGTTATTTAATCTGTTACCACTGCATGCAGCACTTTACAGTTACAAATCACCATGCTTGGGCTAGGATAACTTCAGTGGCTCTCTTATAACCTCAGAAGATACAACAACACCTGCTCAAAAGAAGAAATGGAAGGCTGAGCTCTGTGGGCCACGTTGTTCACTTAACATGGCAGACATCACTACCTCCCCACTGCTCTCTGGTTCATGTATCTTCCTGTTCANGAAGCAGGATTGTGCTATCACCCTCCTGACGTTAATTGGGGCCAAATGATATAATTGCTCCAATAATTGTGAACAAAAGTTGAATNTGTGACTTTCAGATAAAACATTAACTTCTGATAATTTACCCTGTCTCACCTCCCTTGACACCCAGAGCTTGGAAGCATGCCTTGAGACAGGCTTGGTGATGTACATATATACAAAATAAAGGTGTTTGAAAATTTGCCCAAANTAACCGAGTTTGTATGAGATATGAATAATCTACAGAAATTAATCTATAGCTATTTAAGTCATGAGGATTATTTGTTATTGTGCCATTCCCTAAAATATCCTAACTGATACGTGAATAGATTGGAAGAAACCAAAATGGCATCCAATTCTATTTTATCATCATGTTTGAATGTCTCTCTAGATAGCATATGGTCTGCATTTTTTAAGTCTATATTTACTTCCTATTTGATTGAATAAAGATACATTTAGCATTTACTACAGGCATAAAACTGGGCAAATTGAGGATAAAAATGACAAATGGACTAGTAATGATCTCTAATTTGATGAAACTGAAATACTTGTGTGAAAGACACACATATAAATAGTAAGATCCACAAAAGAACCAAGAGTCTAACAAAAGTAAGATGTAGNCTGATGTTCTGCCCTGAGATGACTTTAACGTTTGGCTCTAAAGGATTTAAAGACAGAAGATCCACAGATGGTTGGAGCTTTAACTCAACAATTAAGAGAAGTGGTTGTTTCTCCAGAAAACTGGTACGGTGCTCAACTCCCAGTACCAACATGGTGGCTCAAAACCATCTATGACTCTAGCCCCAGGGGATCTGACACCCCTTTCTGACCTCAAAGACACCGCAGACTCATTGTGCTAAGACATACATTCAGACAAAAGACCCCCACACATAAAATAATAGTAAAAGTTCACAAAGCAGTTTTTGTTTTGTTTTGTTTTTCAAAAAGAAAGACTTAGCCATGAGGAACACTGAGGGCCTGGACATAATGTCCCAAGAGTAGAACGCAGTNCGTTGCTGACCAAAGAAATGGAAAGAGTATGATGACTATAGTTATGAAGTGTCATGTTGCCAGGCAACTGTACTTTTAGTAGAGTGGAATGGATACTTAGCTTTCTCAAACCATTTTTGTACAGAAAGAACATTTGATATTATTCATAGTGAAGTTTCTCTCAACTCAGTCATTTCCTGGGATTTTTTGGAGTGGTGTAGCAAATTCAGAAAACAAGTGAGGGACCTAAAATATTCTTATATTTATACATAAGTTTATTGAAAACATTAACCAGGGACAATAGAATGTTTTTCTATAGGAAAAACAAGAGTTGGGTGCATGCCTTGACAGTCTCAGCTGACTTCGTGTGGGATTTCCTTGCATGGCAGTGGAGAAATTGTAAAGTATAATCTTAAATCACATCTGCCAGAAATGGAATATTGTAATTTCAAACCAGATTATTTAAATCCCCCTTTTAACATTTGTCTCAAATGGTTTACTCCACTGATGCTATAGCTGATGAAGGGG
Organism: Neotoma lepida; assembly: GCA_001675575.1. Lineage (NCBI taxonomy): Eukaryota > Metazoa > Chordata > Mammalia > Rodentia > Cricetidae > Neotoma > Neotoma lepida. The sequence continues at coordinate 7,660 of LZPO01017710.1, read as the reverse complement.
GCAAGTTTAGCATTTTTCTGCAATAATACACTAGACTGAATGCCATTAATTAGCCTTACACAATGACCTTGGAGAACAAGTGGAAATAATAGTATAGCTTTCCTGATAGTTGCCCAGATTGCTTGTAAATTTTTATAGGCGCTTTGCTGTTTTAGCATTTGCTTCACTCNATCAGTTTCTAGCATCAAGATTTGTCACTGAGGATTAGATAAATGGTGTCCTGTTGATTTATTTTATGAAGAGAGGAATCTTCTAAAAGAAGGTGAAAATATTA
>LZPO01017709.1:14479-25935 GCA_001675575.1 Neotoma lepida | reverse complement strand
AAAAAAAAAAAACCTGTACTCTAGAGAGTCTGCTATCTGTGCAGGTTGCATTTCCAAAACAGCTGCTTAAAGAGCTTCTATCCCATTTTCCTTCTCTCGGTGTGACACTGACATCTGCAAGAGTTTTNCTCTGTCTCTCAAATCTTGGCAGGTCTACACAGTATACTCATGCTGTGGAACTCTTTGGGGTAAGGTATTAGTGCAATACAGGTTCCACGTGGTTCTCTTGGGATGCTTACCACCATGCTGTAAGAGAATAGCTAGATGTGACAGAGGTCAACTCTGTGTTTCTGGCTTAAAGCTCCAAGTGGGAACCCAAGCTAGTAGCGATCTAGCACACTCCGCATGTGCTTAGGTGAGCAATGAGATTGCTAGAGTTCCAGACAAGAAGCCACGACATCATGAAAAGCCACCTGAAAAACTGCATCATGGAGCCCAGGCAGCAAACAGACCTTTGACAAAAATGAAATGATTCTTGTTGTGTTGATGTGTGATTCATTGCATGGCAGTAAAATGCCAAGTAAGTGCAGTAAGAAAAAAAGGAAAAGATGCTCAAGTGTGTGACCACTGCTCTTTAATAAATCCATGGAAAAGTGGAGTTAATTTTGCCAGGTCCAGCTCTCATGTTTATTTTTTTTTCACATTGAACGAGTAGTTTAAGATTTACTACCCTTCCTCGGTGTGCTGCTGAACTGACCAGGTCCTACTTTTGCCAAGGAGGTGGTCTATAGGAGCCAGAAGGAGAGCATTCAAGTTGCTACCTACGCATTTCATTCAAAGTAAAACTTTATAGGTTCTAAGTCTATGCATTTTCCTGAAAATTTTGTGATGTTGTTTTCTTTTGATCCGACTACTATTCTACTACAAATATATGCCTATGTGTATATGTACACCACATTTTCATTATCCACCATCTATTGATGGACAATTTGATTGATTCCAATTCTTTAGAATAAGGCATAAATAATGTAGTAAATACAGAATGTAATCTCAAAAAGAAAAAAACTGTGTTTCTTCCTCATATGAAGAATCTAGCCAATCATATATATATATATGTACATATATATATGAACAAACATACATGTGGGTACAGTGCAACATGCAGAAAAGGGAGCAAGAAAGGCTAAATACTAGAAGATGAAGAAGGACTGAGCGTAGACAATGGAATGAGTTGTTAAAGATGATATAAAGCTAATTGTTTTTCTAGTTCTAATTCTGTTATGGATGTTTCCTTCTTAGTATTGGATAAGTGCATAAAATATAGATTCAATAGTAAAAGTGTAAAGTCCAATGTGAAGCTTTATGGCTTCAGAATGGCTATTCTAATTGTATAGAAGTTCACTGAGATGTATACACTTTGGGTCTTGTTAACTATGGTGTGATGTTTATTTTATTTGCAAGGGTATTTATTAACAATAAAGTTTATAAAATTAAGAAACTAAATTAAGAATAAGCCATTCATCATTCCATGTATCCAGTTCCCAGGAAGTTATAATGGAGCCAATGAGGTACTGAACCTAAGGGTTGCAATTCATTTTTAGGAGTATATTTCCTAGTTACACTCTGAATATTTATCCTTATGCCCACAGAGGAGTCTCTTTCCTCATCAAAGAAACATCTCTTTGAAAGAGACTAAATCCATTACAGAAAACCATAATCCATCAAAATAAAGGACAAATGAGCACATGATGGTCCGTGTCCATCTTATACGTCTACAACAATGTCTGCCCCTGAGACTCAGTGATCACAGCATAGGACATAATGGGAAGATTGCAAGAGCCAGAGGAACAGGAAGTTTGCTGTTAGAGCGTGCATCCTAGAAATGCCAGAGAAGCTACACTCATGAAGTCTCATCATCATGGCTGCCTAAACAAGACCTGCACAAGGATGACACCAATAAACTCGATGGCATGGAAGAAAGAAACCTCACGGGGTCTCAACCATGAACTACAGGTAACTAAGGAAGGATGATAATGGGAAAATAGTCACCCCTAGGGAAGTGCATACCAATTAAATATATAATACCAAGTCACTAGCTCTGAAATCATATACATGCAGGTTACATATGGACTGAGGAGTTAGCATTTAAATATTTTAGAATATTTAGAAATATGGTGTGTGTGTGTGTGTGTGTGTGTGTGTGTGTGTGTGTGTGTGAACAATTCACAAAAAAGAGAGCAAAGGGGTACATTGGAGGGGCTGGAGGAAGAAAAGGGGAGGTGGAAATGTTATATTTTAATTTCAAAAAACTCTAAATATACTTTTAAAGACTAGTTTTCCTAAGTCCTCATCTTGTCTTTAATGTGATACTTCATCCTTTATGTTTTACTAATACTGTCACAGATACTATAAAACCCTCCAAGTCTTGCTAAGGCCCTCTGGTGTACACTTTAATCTAATTATGGCAACAACTCCAGAAGCCTGTCATTCATTTGGATGCTATGAGATGTGTGATTTCACAGGTCACATTCTTGGTCAAATTCCACTCTAGTCAACCAGGAGGCAGCTGCTTGAGCATGTCCAAGGATGCAGAAAGCGGATTCATCTGCTTCCAAGCCTGCACTTGCCACTTCATTCTCCAAAAACAAAATTCTCTCCCACTGTAGGACTAAGAGGAATGTCTCTGGGTTTGCTCTCCATTTCTTCCTCTGGTTTACATGACAATGCTCCTCACTTCCCCTTCCTATGTTTTCTCTTAAACTTTATTTTTTTCTGTGTGTGTGTGAGAGAGAGAGAGAGAGAGACAGAGACAGAGACAGAGACAGAGATGGAGGCACACCATGGGTATGGGTGTGGAGGTCAGAAGACAATTCCATGGAGTCTGTTCTCTCCCTTCCATCTCTACACAGGCTCCAGGGGTCAAACTCGGGCTGTCAGGTTTGCACTGCAAGCACATCTATTTATTGAGCCATGTCCGTGGAGTCCAGAGCAAGCCCTTCCTATTCTACCTTCCTTCTTAAATCCACCCCTTTCCTATGTTCCCTGAAACTTTGCCCACAATTCTCTCTCTTTCAAATGTCTGGCTACCCGCTTCTTTCATGACTCTAACCATGAAAAAAAAAATCTCACTCAAAAGTCTACCACTCCATCTTTTTGTCCCTTTAGTGTGTGCTTTCTTCTTTTCCAACCAACACCTTAAACGGAGATGCCTGACTCAGTTCCTGCCCGCTCCTTGTTGTGGTGGCATTTCAGTGCCACCCACATGAATTGAATCATCAGCACTGCCCACCTGCACTGAAGTGGCTTTCAGACTTATGGCACTTGACCTTTGTGGCAGTTTAGAGATGTTTCACCATTCCACCCTTGAAAATAGTTCACCTCCCTGATTTCCAGTAACTCGCCAATATCTTGTTTTGTTTCCTTCCTTCCTTGCTTCTCTCCCACCATTTCCTTTGTCTATGTCTTTTTCTTGTTGGTTTGGAGGGTAGAATTCTAGGCCTCGTGCATGCNAGGCAAGGGCTCTCTTTCTACCAAGTCCAGTTAGTTACTCACTTTTCCCTTTACTGCTTCCTAGGCATCTCACAATCACATCATCACATCAGCCTTTTTTTTTCATGCCCCATGCTACTGCCTTACCCATGTAGATTCACCACTCTCTAACATTTCCTTTCCCATCATACCATGCCATTCAGGACCTTATATTTCTTGTATTGAGGTATATAGCATATTTGATTTTATATCTCTGACTTAACACTTTTCACTAGTACTGCATATGAAAATGCAAGAGATGGGAGAGGACCCCCTCATTTGCATTGTTGAACTACCTATCTCAACCTGGCTCATGGGCCTGTGAAACCAAGTTTATTTCAGCTGGTCAAACCTTTACACAAAGAAGCGATGACAACCTCCCCACACTAAGCTTTCAGGGCCAGACGTTTNAATGACCTCTATCATTCACTTCCCTTGTAACTTAAAGAGTACAGTACTTTCTACTAANACAAAAGCATCCAAACATATTAAAAGTTTAAGTGACCCCTAAAACGTGATATCTTCTATAGGCAGGGGTCGATGTGCATTAATTTATTTCACCATCTCGTATGCAATTTCTGCCCATCTGCGTTACATGTGGACTCCTCACAATGATTTACAATCAATGTCTGAGTGTACAGAATAAATCTTGGCTCTGCTCATGTCAATAGTCTCTTGTGGGTCTCTTGCTTTATCCTTCTGTGATTTTTTTTTTTTAGATAAATAAGCCCATTTTGTGGGAGGAGGGAAATTGCAATCCCTAATGATGCCCTGAAATAATGGTGTGGCTCAAAAAGGCAAGTGCTTTATTTTTAGGGACAGGAAGTTAGCCTCAGTATTTCAAGGTTCCAAAAGTGTGATTGATCTTTGGGGAAAACGATATAAGAAGGCAATATATCCTTTTGAATACAGGTCAAAAGTTGAAGGCATAGCATATGTGATTATATCAGAAATGTTGTAATAAATCATAACAATTGAGACATTCTGCTCTTCAATGAAATTCTCAGCATAACAAATAGCTCCAGAATATAAGACCATAATTAAAACTAAGATAAGATTAAAGTATTATATCATAACTTATCCTCCTACATTTAGCCACTTTGATTAAGTTGGAAGAAATTTTATTGGCTGCTAAGAATACATAAGTAGTTTTCAATTAATTTGTTGCAGATAAAAAATAAATAAGTTCTCTCCCTTAAATAAGTTGTTAATTATATTTCATTATTCTTTTTTATTCAAATATTTACACTTGAAAATTTCAACTTTTGTTATAAATTTATCTCGTTATTCTCATAGCACCAAGAGTGACATACCTTATATTTACACAGTGTCTTACTTTCTACTATGTCTTTTTTGACCTATCTCATTGTATCTAAGTCTCACATTAATCTTATGAAGCAGATAAGCCAGATATAATTTCACAGATGAAGGAACTGTCACCTCATCCATAGTCACATGAGTAGCAAGAGGACTAGGGGGAAGTTCTGATCGTCTGATATTTAGCCTAGTGCTCTTTGAAACTCATCAACGATTCCAAACTCAGAAAATAAATCTCTCTCTGACTTTTCTAGAAATGAGCATTGGATTTGCAGGGAGTGTGCAGATTCTGAATTGCTTGTTGACTTTTGATCACTCCTTTCTTTTTGCCATTTCAAAACCAAAATGGCAAAGCTTGGGAAGGTGTCCAAGTTTTATTCAGTGAAAACTTTACTTCTTGGGACTTGGAAAAGTCCACTTGATTCTGTCAACGTAGGGAAAACTGTCACTCATGTAAAATTCATAAGAAAAATGAATTTTTGAAACTTGCAAAGATGGACAAGTTATTACCTCACAAACTGTGTTTCAAAATGCATCAGTGGTCTTCTGCATCTAGCCAACAGACTGTAACTTGTACCAGAAAGACCCTCTCACAAGAAACAGATAAAACTGGACAGAAATTATGAAATAATAATTTTCAGATGCTAAGAGTCAGCACAGGTCTGTGAACCATGAGTAAAGAAACCATAAGATAAGCCTTCCAGGGACCCAGCAGCCTACCTAGGAACACTGGCCAGTGGTTCAGGGAGCTCTGTCCTGAGGCCACTATTAGAGATTTGAGCTACTGTCTCTTTCCTCCAGGAAGCATGTGACCCTTTCTTCTTTGTGTCAACTCTTGATAGTTTATCTCATGAAAGAGATCACTGGTGACCATCCCATGAAGAAAAGCAAGCCTGTCCTTGTCACTTAATTCCTTTCACTTTCATTCATTTACTGCATTTGCCATTGCTTAGCTTTATTTCACTATATTTGTTTGTTTGTGGTCTGTTTCCCATTAGACCGGAAGCTTCACAATAGCACTAGTTCTGATTTGCCTCCTGCTACACCTGTGCTTCTGGCACAAAAGAGAGACTGAATCTACATTTGTTTAATGGAGCTGATGATTTGTGTTCCTATAAATATTATCTTTATGCTTAATTGTATCAGCATCAGGAATGAGAGTAGCATGTTAATAAGCATGTGATGTAAGTAGGTAAAACCAAAAATCCCTTAGAGGAAANGAAAGGTGCTGATGGGGAGAAGGAAAGACAGAAANAGATCTAGTAATGATCTTTGTCATTGTCACTTTGCTTAGAGTTTATTTTCTTGAAAACATTTTGCCATCTTGCAAATTCCATACTGTTTTCTAACTGATGTTCTTCAAATATTGAANTGAGGTTGCATGATGACATCAGCAAGTGCCATGTTAAACTGATCATTCATCANAGTTTCTGGTGCATGAGAACCCATATTCCTCCCTTTATGCATTCAACAAAAATATGCTAACACTTCATAAGTGTCAGGAATAAACACAATTGAAGTTGAGGACCAGCACAGTAGGGAAGAAGCCAACAGTCTAGTGAGGGAAGCAGATCTGAGAACAAGCATGGAGGACACTGACTAGGACTGAAGTAGAAGTCTGTACAGATTGCTAAGGAAACTCAACAAAGGACATTCAACTTAGACCAGCTATAGGGAGAAGGACTATAAGAAAACTATGAATATGCTGAGCCCAAAGACATGTGCTTATTTTGTATGCAGAAGGATGCAAAGAAACAAGAAAAAGCCACAAGTCCAGAAATATATATATATATATATATACATATATATATATGTATGTATATGAAAGCTCACATTGTAGACATCTACAGGAAGTTCTGTGTTGGGCCAAAATCAATATAAGAATAAGTAAGAGGTCAGATCAAGAATATTCAAACAGTTCATTAAAGAAATAGATCTATTCATAGAGTGTTGCTTGAATTCAATCCAAAATAATAAGAGCCTGATCCAAATTAATGATGGTAGGGAGGAAAAGATGGAGAAGCATCATGAATGAAAGAGGCAGAACTATGAGTCTTAGTTGTTGGTTAAATATCAAGTGTCGTGGGAAAGGAAGGGTTNGGTTTTTTGAGTAGATGGCTCTGTAGATGGTATGCCTACACTAAGGGAGATCCATTGATGACTGTCATTTATGTTGGTGATGTTTTTGTACATATGTCAAATTCAGGAAAGTCCTGAGGACTGACATCTAGCTTTCCTCACAGTCGAAATGAGTGTGCAAACATGTTTATCTCTTTGATACATGTATTGTGAAGCCATAGGAATAGATGAAAATATATCAAGAAAACAGTGAAGGACATTACATTAAAAGTAGTGCTTTGATTGACATTTCATTGCTACAGTAAATATCATGACCAAAACAAGTGGGTCTCTATCTCTTGGGACCCTTTTTATGCTGTTAGGTTGCATTTCCAACTTCAATATGATAGTTTTTACTTCAACTTGTGATATTTTATTTTGTCATGTTTAATTGTTGTCTCTTTGAAGCCTGTTCCTGTCTATGATAAACATAAAATGGAGTGGATCCAATGGGGAAGGGAGGGAGGAGGACCTGGGAGGAGTGGAGGGAGGGGAAACTATAATCAGGTCATATTGTGTGAGAAAAGAATCTATTTTCAATGAAAGGAAAAATATCAACATAATAATAAATACCACATAATAATGACAATAATAATTATGAAACAGCACATAGTCTATTTAGTGCTACAAGTATAATGGGGTTACAGTGTTGTGATTGTCTGGGGTAAGTCAACAGCAATCTACTCTTTTTCTGCACAGCTATGATGTTTTTTAAAAAATTGAGGCCTCTTTATTGAATTGACTCCTTCAAGTAAATTAAAAGTAAAACCAAAGTAAATAAGTTAATAAATAAATGATTGAATGAGTGAATACCATGACCAAAGGAAACTTAGGAAGGAAAGGTTTAATTGGTTTACAGGTTACAGTGTATCATCAAGGGATGCCACAACAAGAGCTCAGAGCAGGAACCTGCAGGCAGGACTTGAAGTGACATCATTGAGGGATGTTGCTTACTGACTTGCTTCCTCTGGCTTGCTTACCAGCCTTTCTTATCCAGACCAGTCCTACCTACCTAGGGATGGCACCACTCACAGTAGGTTGGGCCCTCCCACAGCAACTAACAATTAAGAATGTTTTGCAGACATGGCCACAGGCCAATATGATCTGAGAAATTCTTCAGTTGAGGTTCCCTCCTCCTGGGTGACTCTAGGTTTGTNCCAAGTTGACAGCTGAAGCTATCTCTAACAAGTGGCAAAAGGCAATTTTCAAGTAAAATATGTGTATATAATTTCTGTATAAGCAAACATCTTTTCTTGTTCCAGATCCAAGTTGGATATAACTAACTTCTGACAGTGATTTCAAACATGAGTTTTTTTCAAAATAAAGGGAATTACCTGAACAGTGGAGACACCGATGCTGAACATGTACCAATTGTAAAATATGAGGAGAAATTCTGTGGACATTGGCTAGTGATAGTGGCTCCATATCTTCAACAAGGATCACTTTTTCTTCAGTCTGAATTTTATAACAGACTGCTGTTCTCTGCAAATTTCACTCCCAACACCTCCTCATTCCCTATTCCATCAGCATAGTAGTACAATATTAGCTACTTAGATTGTATATCAAAACCTCATGATTGATCTTCAACAATTTGATAAATCCAGAGCAAATTCAACTGTGAGTCTGCCAAGTTGTCTGGTATATTTCTGGGGGTAAACTGATTTTTGGTTTTTTTGTTTGTTGTTTTTAAAGAAATTATCTTATTTTACTTTAGTGTATATGTCTATGTATGTACATGTGAATATGTGTATGCAAGTACCCATAGAGGCCAAAAGGGGGCATTAGAATCCGGGAAGGTGGAATTAAACATATTTGTTGAGTCACTTGATGTGGGTGCTGGACTCTGAATGCCACTTGTCCACCTCTCCAGACTACTGGGTATAAAGTTTTATAGTATTTGCAAGGATAAGATAATTGATATTCATTTGCACAAAGAGTTCCCAAATTGTACCAACTTCAAGTTCTATACAGCTGGCTCTGCTACTAGGTAAGGACTATAAATCCAATGTCACAGGAAATAGATTAATAAAGTTAATGTAATATTTGTGCTGGCTAGTTTTAGTCAACTTGACCCAAGCTATAGTATTTTGGAAGAGTTCCCTCGTTTTCTCATTGAGAAAATGTCCTCATCAAACTAGCCTGTGGGGTCATTTTTTTGATTGATGACCAATGTGAGAGGGTCTCTAGCCCACTGTGGGTGGTGCCACCTCCTGGGTTGATAGTACTGGGTCCTGTAAGAAAGCAGTAAGCAAGCCATAGGCAGTATCTTAGAGTTTCTATTGCAGTGAAGAGACACCAAGATCACAACAACTCTTATAAAGGAAAACATTTAACTGGGGTTGCTTGCTTACAGTTCAGAGGTTTTGTCCATTATCATCATGGAGGGACNTGGTGGAATGCAAGCAGACATGGTAATGGAGAAGGAGCAGAGAGTTCTGCATCTTGCAGGCAACTGGAAAAGAACTGTTTCACTGTGTGTGGCTTGAACAGATATGAGACCTCAAACCCACCTCCACAGTGACACACTTCCTCCNACAAGACCACACCTACATCAAAAGGCCATATCTCTTAATAGTGCCACTCTCTTTGCGGGCCATTTTCTTTCAAACCACCACAGGGAAGAAGCCAGTAAGCAGCGCTCCTTCATGGTCTCTGCTTCAGTTCCTGCCTCCTGCCTCCTGCTCGGGCTCCTTCCTGCCCTGACATCCTTCAGTGATGGATTGTGACCCAGGGGGTTATAAATGAAATAAACTCTTTTCTCCCCAAGTTGTTTTTGTTCATGATATTTAATCACAGCAGTAGAAACCCTAAGATAATATTTTATTCATCAAATTATATCAGTCAGAAAGGTGGTCCTCACACTCAGGTCTTCTGCAAGCTCTCTCTGCTCTAACATGGGTTCTCTGTTTACACATTTCAATCACGCAGTGGAGAGTTGAGAATCTCATGGTTCAATACAGACTTAACAATTACAAAACCACATCCTTGGGGAAATATTGTCAAAAGACACAATAGTGGGACACAGAGAAGAAGTTCTTTGTGTTTTTTTAAAATAATGCACTCACTGATGGTTGATGTGTTTTGTTTTGTTTTGTTTTTTAACAATGCACTCACTGATGGTTGAATTGTGCCAAGTACTGTAAACATTTACTCATGTAAAGGAAAGTGTTTTCCTTATGGAAGAAATTAAAATGTAGTAGACAGACCATTTCTGTTTATTCTGCACTCAGTTATTGATATTTTTATGGTTTGGACTGCATGATTAAACATCTAGCACNTCCCTATGTTCTAATCTACATAAATTTGAATCAAACGTTTGGGCTCAGGTTTTATTCCTCGTCCTTTGAGTCCTTTCCCATCAAGTGTATTAGCACCTTCATGTCACTGAGAAGTTGTCTTTTGCACCAAATTTGAATAATGGGAAGAGAATCATTTACTCCAGCAGCTGACTTTTTAATTAATTAATTTTTATAGTATCATCTTACACACGTGCTCTGTGAGCATATTCACCATTCTCCTCTTGCACCACCNGCCCCCTCTGAAAACTTTTTCCCAATCAGTCCCCTTCCTAGCGTCCTCATCCTTCCTCCCTCCATGCTTTCCTCCTTCCTTCCCTCCCTTCTTTCTCTCTCTTTTTTCCGGGTGGTATGTAGGCAGTCACAGGTGCTGTGCATTTCTGATGCTTTAAGCACACCCACGTTGTGTCCAGAAGTCAGTGCCCCACTGCTCTCCTCCCCGTCTCTCCTCCCCATCTCACTCCCATAGTCCTAATACCTCATCTCACTCCCACAGTCCTAATACCTCTTCTCCCTCGATGTTATCCGGGCATTGGAGGTGTGATAGCAATGTCCCACCTGGAGCTAAACACTCACAGCTGAGGTTTTAAATCTTCTAGTTCCTTATATAAGCCTTAACATACCAGGAAATTAATTTTCAGTCTCTCTTTTAAAAAATTGAATTCTGTCTTCAATAAGAGCCGGAGAAGCAAGCACAGTTGTGCATGAGAGAAATTATTTTAATATTTCCATGTTGACCTGGGATTCTTTGAACAAGCAAATTGTCTCTGCTTTGGAATCCTATCCATTTATTACTTTCTACTTCCAGTCTTTTCTCTTTAAGGTAACTTACAGGGAACTGTGACTCTGTGGACAGAGTAACTGAGTAAGAGCTATGGTTCTGAGTAAGAGCTTAGTAGTTGTGTGAAATTAGCAAGAACTCAGCTTCTCCTGTTAAATATGCATCATAACACCNGTAGTAAGTGAGCGACTTCATGCAATATTTTTATCATGTTTCATTTGACAGAAATAAGTTTGCTAGGAGCTCTGACCTTTTAGTCACACTTCACATCTCATGCTGCAAATCATAGGAAGCCTGATACATATTTTCATTAATTGGACATGATTCCACGTTCAATATTTCCTTTCATTTGGGAAATATCTGCTTAGGTAGTAAGTATTGCTATCGTGTAAGACTGAGTTTTGTCTTGGTCTCAGAATCTGATTGACTTTGAATGATACCAAAAAAAGGCATTATTGATTACTCAATATTAGCAT
>LZPO01017709.1:0-11724 GCA_001675575.1 Neotoma lepida | reverse complement strand
ATTTGACTATGGGCTACCCAGTATCTCTCATCATGACCTCTCCTCTGAGCTCAGAAATGCAACTGCCTCCTTAAAATAACCTCTTGGCTATCTCATAGGCATGTCTAACCCACTGCTCCCAAATTCCACTGCTCACCCCACACTCCATCTGTGCTCCCTCAGTTGTCTCTAGCTCAGATTCTGACACCCACACCCCCCAGTTGTTCATGCCAGTAACCTGACAATCATCTTGCATCTATTCCTCCTCAAAATATATCTTGACTCAACAGAGCTTTCTGCTTTGCTTGCCAGTACTCTAAATCGAGCCCCACCATAACTCTCCTGAAATCGTTATATGCTGGGTCAATTCCAAAGTCCATACAAGGCCTCCAGGGCTCCTTCAATCATTTACTAGGCCTCTCTGATGATAAAAGTTGACAAAGCCCTCTAAAGAATAAGTGACCATCTGTGTGGATATGACATCAACCTCCTAACCCCTTTTCTGAGGTTGGAGCCAATCTTCCNTGGTTGGTGATATTCCTAGGAAGAGGGTTGAAGGCAATTAAGTCCTTCTGAAGGNCCTTTTTTAAGAAATAGAGGAAACACAGGAAGCTTCTGCCTGCATCCAGTGCCCCCCATGTGTCCTCAATTCCAAGTAATCAANGTAACACAGTGTTATGTTTGGAAGGNAGCATTTCCTAAATTCCATCAGCGAAACTATTGCAAAGAAAGTAGACAAGTCCCTGACCTCAGATGACTAATCCAAGGTTTTATAGTATAAGAATTAGTTACAAGGGACTGAATGAGTCAGTGAGTGAATAGTGGTAGTATTCATTTTATTGTTTTAATTCCTCAATACAGGAGGAATTAAACAAAATAGACTTTGTTGAGATTCTGATCCCATTCTTCTTATGCTAACCAAGGTGTGAGAAAACTATACTGCCAAGACCTCTTTCCCTACACAAACATTCCCCTGTATNCTAAACCATTTTCTATGCTTTTTGCATTGTCCATCNATAATGTCAAAAAACAATTGGTATTGTCCAGTTCATAGCAATACTTGAAGGAGCCCAAGTTTTTTTGGCATTGGCATGAAGAGAGAGAGGCTGAAGGGGCAACAGTGCTGGAGTCAAGAGTATGGGTTTGGATGGTACTCTCACCTTGGTTGACTGTCACTCCAGCCTTCACTGGGCTATNAGCAACATCAATAGACAGTAAGCGAAAACAGGAATGCTACTTTAATAGTATATTCCAAGACAAGCCATGGCTATTAAGGTTCTGTCCATTATCTTGCTTTCTGGGTTGGTTTATTTCCAAAGGCCACTGAATTCATGGCATGCTAATTGCCATCTTGGAAAAGTGAAAATTCTTTTGAAAACCTCTTNTATAGCCATGACAAAGAAATGATATTTACTTTAAACAGTTTATTTCAAATCCCCTAAATATAAGTTTAGTGATAAGGCAATCATCAAAACAAGTCACATCAGTAGCAAAGTGTGTTGATGAACAACCCTGCTATTTTCCCCACATTTGCCATGTTAGTGACCTTGTCTTGTCATTCTCTTTTTAAAATTTCTTNATCCCTTATGATCAGCCTGCCTCCCCTTCACATACATGCAAACATCTGACCTGACTTTGGGACTCACTACCAAAAGGTGCATTCCATTATCCCTTGTTGTCCATTGCTAATTGCCACTAGCCCAGATGAGGCCAGAGCTATTACATTCAATCTAGGGTGTGACAATCCTATGGCATACTCCTTACCCACATCATTGCCTCTTTAGCCATACTTCCCTCATTCCACTAACATCTGCAGCTTTGACTATCTACACAAAGGCCATCTATAACCATGTAACTACTTGGCTTATGGAAAATAATGCAGAAACCTATTGCAGAATTTAAAGACCTTCTACCATCTGTTTCCACCTTAATCCCCCTTCTTTTTAGTTTTATAGATCATTCACACTTCCCAAACTTTCCATTGCTGTTTACAGAATGCCTTTCGTTAGAAGACTTTTTTTCTCATGCCCATACTCCANCTGTTTACATATCTAAATTAGAGATTATCAGTGTTTTGTTCTTTATGAATTTTCTCATATCTGCTAAGACAAAAATATCTGAAGTATATGCTTAATTACTAGAACTGTTAGCCTTACTCTTCTACTCTGCCCATGGCCNTTCACAGCATTTGCTTTCTGCTCAGGGTCAGAGAGGTCCTTTTAGTNGATAATGTCTCGAGGTGACTGCTACCACTTACTTCTCCTGGAAGAACTATGCTACTTCTTAACTACTTCTAATTATCTGGATGGATTTTTTTCTTCAGATTGTGGATTTAAATAANACTCCCAATTTATAGTGTTAAAANTTCCCACCTAAAAACACTATTTTCAATGTCATATAATTGGAATCACAGAAATATTATTTAATTGTCTCAGGAAATACCTACATTTAACTTTGCTTTTATTATTAGTTACTGGTTTAAACTCAGTGGGACTGCATGTTTATGTGCTGAGTGTATTCCATTAGGAAAGATAAAACCCAAAGNTAGGATTTTGCTGATCTGTAGGACATGAATGTTTTATCTGACCTAGACAATATGTTCTAGCATTCTTACCCTAAACTGTNTGTAAATACCCCCACTTCTCAGTAGGCTGCTTTGAACAGCTTGCTATCTTTGCAGGTCTCTCATTAGTGGGTTCACACACCTCTCAGTCACTCAATTCTGTATTTGCATAATGTTACTGTTTGAATGTGAAATATGTGAAATGTTCCCACCAGGCTTATGTATTCAAATACTTGGTCCCCAGCTGCTGGTGCTGCTTGGAGAGGTTATAGAATCTAGTGTGGAATCTAGCTAGCAGAAGTAGAACACTAGGAGCAGGCCTTAAAGGTTTGTATTCACCTCCTGCTCTGGTCTGTGTTCTCTCTCTCTCTCTCTCTCTCTCTCTCTCTCTCTCTCTCTCTCTCTCTCTCTTTGGTTTTTCAAGACAGGATTTCTCTGTGTAGCTTTAGAGCCTGTCCTGGAACTCACTCTGTAGACCAGGCTGGCCTCAAGCTCACAGAGNTCTGCCTGCCTCTGCCTTCCAAGTGCTGGGATTAAAGGCGTGCTGTTCTCTAATTTTTGACACATGTGAAGAAGTAGCCATTCATGCCACCACACCATCCCTACTATGAGGAAATGAAATCTCTCTGCAACCACAAGCCAAAATAAACCTCTTCTTTAGGTTGTGTCTGTAAAGTATTTTGTCACAGTAATAAGAAAACCAAGCTAATGCACATGAGAATTGTGAATTTTAATTTTTATTATGCATTAACATCCTCATTGGAAGTATTTTAGAATTATTTAATTTTTGTAAGACCCACAGTCTCACATACTTTTTCACATACTTTTTATAGCTATTATCCTTAAGAGGGCTGGGCCCATGAAGAAAATTCACCTTTGTATCTGCAAATAGAAGATACTCAAATGTATCATTTGAGTGTGAGGGGAAACATGGGCAAAAAGTTGACTTTTTTATACTGAACATTACTTTAGGGAGGAATTTTAATTGGTAAAATTATGTTAAACNCCTATTTAAAGTATAAGNCTGTTCTCATATTGTGTTATAAATAGGACTTCAAAAACCTTCAGTGATCATGCTTAGCTTTGATCTATTCTTTTAATTTTACAGCATCATTTGAGGAGGNCATTATTATCACTAAAGGGAGGGCCTCAGAGCCATCAAGAGCCACATTCATATCAGTTATTATAACAAAATGGGTCAATCAAAATAAAACACTTGTATAGAAAGCAAATTGGAAATTTGACAACATAATTTTGGTATGCACAAAGCAAACACCTCTGATAAGTGTGTAAAAACAATACAATAAATTCAATGTCTCTGTTTACTTTCTTTGATGTGTACGGGTGTTTTGCCCACATGTATGTCTGTGCACTGTGTGAGTGTCAGGTGGCCACAGAGGCCAGAAGAGGATGTTANCCCTCCTAGAACTGGAGTTAACAGATGGCTGTGAGATGCCCTGTGCTGGTAATTGAACCCAGGTCTATTGAAGCAACAAGTTCTTTTAACCACTAAGCCATCTTTCCAGTCCTCAATGTCCTTATTTCCAATTCCACATTCAGTGACTTGCTTGAGATCTGGGATCACCTGTATCAAATAATTCATCTAATGAGACAGCAGGAGAACACATGTATCAATTTGACCCAATTGATCCAAAAAATTCATACTCAGGAAGGTAAGATGTTTAAGCAATAGTGAGCTGTACCATTTGCTTCAGCAAATCCTTGTCAGCCAGCTTGTCAAGACAGTCTGCTCTATCAGGGCAGCAATGGACTCATCTCCACAAACTCCATGCTCATCAGTACCAATGGTGCTGACACCGAATCTATACTTTGCCTAGTCCTACCAGACCATGACTTGAGAGACCTACATCAAGACATTTGCCCCAAACTTCAAAATCCTATTATTAAAAACAAAACAAATAAACAGAAATCCTTCCTCCTCTTAGCATGAAAATGCCCCTTTGCTGCTCTGGGAAGAAGTCAGTCAACATTCTGTAGTAAAAGACCTCGAAAGAGTTTTCTAGTGCTGCAAAGTCAATGGCAGAGCAGACTTTCCTGTAGTTTTCTGATCATTCTGCTGAAGGGTATTACCTTATACTTATCCGTGGATTATGAGTTTGTTGTTATTTCAGTGTGGTTTGTCTCCCAGGGTTCGTGTGCTATTGGTAAGCTTGGTCCCCAAGGGGACAGCACTGAGAGGTAGATGACAGAAACATGAAGAAGGATGTTCTGGTGGAGTGACTCCATGCTGGAGACTCTATGCCAGAGGTGGTGAATTCTGTCTCAGGTCAGAAAGATGTTTGCAGAACTACATAGTTACTACAGGGACCAGTTATGAGGTTCTCAACCTTCCTAATGCTGTGACCCTTTAATACAGTTCCTCATGTTGTGGTGACCCCCAACCATAAAATTATTTTCATTGTTACTTTGTACCTGTAATTTTACTACTGCTATGAATCATGATGTAAATATCTGATATACTGGATATCTGATCTGTGATTCCCAAGGGGTCATGACCCACAGGTTGAGAACTGCTGTTTTAAGGTAAGGCTGTCCTGTGTTTGTTCCAGGCTGTACACACACTTCCTACTCCCAGAAGTTCCTACCATATGATGTCATCCATCATGAGAAGCAATGACTAAGCAGATGGTGTCATCATATATGATGTCATCTGCTATGAGAGGCTCTGACTAAACAGATGGTTGATGGGAATGTCTTTCTAAAAATGTGTTGCTCTGATTGGTTGATAAATAAAGCTGTTTGGCCAATGGTGAGGCAAAATAAGGTTAGGCAGGACATTCTAACTACAGGGAGAAAAACAGAAAGCAGAGCTGGGACAGACGCCATTCTGCCATCTAGAAAACAACATGTAACAGCACACAGGTAAAGCCACGTGCAACACGTGGCAACATAGATTTATAAAATGGGTTAATTTAAGATGTAAGAGCTAGCTAGTGAGAAGCCTGCCANGGCCATAATTTAAAAATGATATAAGCCCCTGTGTGTTTACCTGGGTCTAAGTGGCTGTGGGAGCCGGGCGGGACCGGGACGAGACAAACTTTTGCCTACAGATGGTGTCATCGTATATGATATCATCTGCTATGAGAGGCTCTGACTAAGCAGATGGTGTCATCATATACTTGGACCAGAACTATGAAACAAAACAATCTTCTTTTGTTTATAAAGCACCCAACCATGGAGTTTCCTTTCTGTTGCTGTGATTAAATATCCTGCCGAAAGGGACAGAGGACAGGGGGAGAAAGGGTTTTACAGCTTGTAACTCTAAGCTAAAGTCCTTTGTTGTAGTGAAGCTGGTCACATCATATGCACAGTCAAAAACAGAGAGAAATGAATGTATACATGATAGCTCACTTGCTTGCTTGCTTGCGCTCAGTTTGATTTCTCCACTTGTCATAACAATTCAGGACTCCTTATCCAGGTAATGGTGCCCCACTCTGGGCTAGGTCCTCCTGTATCAATTAACTTAATTAAGACAACCTCCACAGACATGTCCAGTCTAATTCATATGTACAAGACCTCTCTAAGCGTTTAAGTTGTATCAAGTTGACAAAGCTAACCATCAAATCAGTCCCAACGTTTTGTTATAAAAACACAAATGCCCCGGCCAGCGGCGTCTTCAACAGAGACCCTAGAAGGGGGAATGGTGAATGAAAGGGACAAGAGACATGAAGAATAACAGCAAGACAGGATTCTGATCAAGCTGCAAAGTTTATTTTTCCACCAATTGATTATATAGTGAGAGCTTGTGCTTGGGGGTGTGGGTCAGGGCAATTAGGTTGCTAAGTAACCTGACTGCAAGATGTTTTCTCAGGAAGGTCAGGATAGCAAACTGACAAAACCTAACTGACAAAAGATAAGGAAGCACCAGGCTATTTCTGGGAGCTGGGACTTGCTTAAGGCACTTAACAAGAAGTCTGGAAAAGGAACTTGTTACTCAGGAAACAGAGACTGAAAATTACCTGAGCTGAGATGGCTTAATTATAGCCAATACAGGTTTTGGCTCCCGGCACACAAATAAAACACAACCTTACTGAATAAAAAACTTAAGCGAGGAGCTGGAGAGATAGATCAGCCATAGAGAATAATTACTCTTCTCATCAGGAACTCGAGTTCAGTTCCTAGCACACATATTGAGAGTCTCACAACTACCTGTAACTTCAGCTTCAGGAATCTGACACTTCTGACCTCAGGCAGGTACCTGCACTCCNNTGTACATATGCATACCTAGACACAGACACATACAAGTACACAGAATCAAAATAATAATAATAATAATGAACNCTTCAAAAATAGCTAGGCTAGTGGAGGGCTATTGAAGTTTGAAGCTAACACTAGTATGCAAAACTAATCAGAATTATCATAGGTGAATGATTTTCTTCCTTGTTTCTCTATATGATTATTCAATGCCCACAATTGAAATATGATGAGTTTTGATAAAATATGCTGAGAAAAATTGAAATATNGATGAGTTTTGACGTGTGTAGACAATTCATCTATCCAGTTAAAATGAATTGCTTAAGACTGGCTTTAGAGGAAAATTCTGAAGTGAAAAGTTTTGTCTATGAAACTCCCACTTTCTGTGCCTTATTGTTTTTCTCCCATTCAGTATAGGCTTTGTTCTCTGTTACTCTTGGCCCTCATCTGATCAGTCATTTACACCTTGCCATGACTGAGTTTCCATCAATGTTTAATCTGCTCCCTCTCTCATCCCAACCCTAACCTGCCCACTTGGCAGTTCTCTGGCGTCCATAATACTTTATAATAACATTATAGTATTTTCATTCTAAACCTTTTATTCTATTGAAAACATGGAAGTACTTATTTTTAGTCAAAAGGATTTCAGAAAAACGATAGGGACAAATTCAGAAATACCAAGGACTCCCCTATACTCTTTTCAATTATTGTGTCTGCTTAACTTATAAGATAGGCTAGCCGTAATGACACTAAAGTAATGGGAATGACTATAGTAGACTAAGCAAAACCAATCAATGAGAAGATGAAACACTGCCAAAGGACAACCAGATAATCCAGGAAGCATGGCATTCTGAAGCACAGCTGGCCCAGATGCCCTGGAAAAAGAGTGTTCTCCATCATAGAACTGGAATTTTAAAAACAGCAGTAGCCAGATAGTGCATTTTTGGACTTTGCAACCCATACAGCCCCTGTTACAACTCAACTGGACCTTTTGGAGAGTAAGCAGGCATGGGCAGCACACAAAGGGGTGTCTCAGTCCTTATAAAGCATTATNTCCGACAGCAGGCAGCCTGGTAGATTTGGTATGCTCTTCTTGTTCTAGAATACAGCCTTCACTGACTTAACAAGATGCAATGGACACTCTTGGTGCCAATTTGTCTTGGGGCAAACCCTCTGTCAAGATGCTTGGGAATGCTTGGTGCCATTATAATAGGGATTATATATCATGACTGACATAATGTGGTTCAACCTATGACTTCTCCACCTCATGGTGGAGTGGAGGCGCTATGCATTAAGTAGAAACCACACATCAGTTTTTGAATTTCAATCTTTCACTGGACTAGTAATACCTGAAGGGCACAGCAAGCCACACCCCCCAGTCGGCCTACTACTGTGCATCTGAGCTCTGATGTTCAGAACATAATGAAAATGGAACACATTTTTAGCTAATGATGGATTTTTCAGGATGCAAACCTATCCTACATCAAGGAGCATGTGTACCTAATGGCTTATAATTTTATTAACATGTAAAAGTTAAAAATACTANCTAAAATACACNTTACTATATTTTATATAATATTATACTATTTCAGTCATTTAAAATGCTTATGCCTAAAACTTTAAAGTAATATTCAACAAAACTCCATTAATGCTGGGAAAACTGTTTTGAATTTTCCAATGAGAATTATCTAAATTCTTACATTTTTACTTTTAAGATTCAAGTTTTTGTACAACATACTTTCAGCAATTTGTGATAGAAAGTTCACTTATTCATTTTGTAACACATAAGAAAGTTAAAAATTATTATATACCTAAAGTGATTAAAATGAAAATACCAAAGCCTCAAAACTCCATCATTTTTGACAGTTTTTATCTTAGCAAGGTAAATATAAAATGAATTTAAAATATATTTTGAAAAGTAAACTAAAACAAATATTATTACTTAAATGAATAAANCTCCAATTTTTCTAATATTTTAATGGTTTTTGGAACTGTCCTCAAGAGAATAAGAAACAGACTTCCCACAAATTATGATTTATAAATCACATTTATTATTGCCCACAGGAAATTTTANGCTTAATGTATGCAATGAATTATGTGAGGCAATAAATGGGTGTCATTTAAATATATATAGCTATTAACTGTGAATTTCACATTTTATTAAAGGAATTCTGCAATGCATTTCTAAGTGGTTGTCATTTCACATAACTGAGGCTAAATTTACACAAAGTAGTTCTTCTGTATAATGTGTTTTTTGACTCAGTTAGCTTTTAATATTTTTCACTTTATTTTGATTTTCCTTGTGTAATCAAATATAAGACCTTAAATCTTTGCACAGGTGCTGGATATATGGCTCAGTGGGTAGAAGAACNTCCTGTGAAAACATGAGGNTCTAAGATCAAATCCTTAGTACTCATGCAAAAATCTAGGCTTGGTCATGCATGCACACGTAACCCCAATGGGCATGGCCATGCGTGCACATGTAACTCCAATGCAGCAGAGAGCAGAGAAAGGACAATCACTGGGGCTTGCTGGCTTCCTGTCAAGCTCCAGGTTCAGTAAGGGACCCTGCCTAAAAAGAAAAATGTCATAGCTGACATCTTCCTCTGGCCTCTGTATGCAAACCCATGCACTTATGTTCATATAAGCCACATACTCTCACATAGGTGCACATGAGTACAATATCCTCGTGTGGGTGATTTTTGTAGGGAAAGATTCATAGTCCAGTCAATTTGCTGTATGTATATTACAAGTACCTTTCCTGTCCAGTGACATGCCTTTATAGGTAATGTTTGTGACCTCTGTGGACTTCCCAGCTTCTCTCTGAAAATGAAAGATTTAGAATGGCTTCTTCCCCACTGGCCAATTAAGCACCCATATGACATGGCTTACTAATTTAGTGTGTGCACTAAATTCCTCCTCTTCTCACTACCAGTGTCTTCCTGTATCTCATACTTTTTTAAACCACCCCATAACTGCACAGTCCCTTCACTTTCAGCAGCTAGAGTCAGCTTTGTTCTCACCATCCCTTCAACACCATCTCTAGAGCTTATCCCTACACTTGTCCCCAGTGGGATAGGTAATTTTAGGTGTCCATCTGACTGAGAGAAGGAGTCCCAAATAGCTAATAAAATATAATTTCTAGGAGACTCTCCAAGGGTGTCTTAGGCAGAGATTGGAATGTGACTCAGTAGACTTAACTGAGAACATCTTTATCAATGTGGACGGGCACCACCCAATTCATTGAGGACTCAAATTGAGTTAAAATGTGGAAGAAGGATAAATTTGCTATCTCTCCCCACTTGAATTGGACATCCATGTTCTCCTGTTATAGACAGGTCCTCAGAACTTCAGACTTTGAGTAGGACTAATATGGTTGGTACCACTCAGCTTTCCATGTTCTCCAGGTCATAGGCAACACACACTGAGACTTCTTAACCTCCGTAAATACATTAACCTAACCTTGATAATAATTTCTTGTATGTATCAACATTCATATCTACATACAATAGTTCTATGGTATATTCATGGAGTTGACTCCCTGCTGATATGAAATCTATGCATACTCAATTCCCTTGTATAAAATGGCATGGTGTTTACATACAACCTTTTCATATCTTCCTTTGTACTTTATCTAGAGAGATAAGCCATCTCTAGATTACTTTTGATAACCAATACAATTTAGATGCCAAAGAAATCGCAGTTATATTGTACTTTTTTAGTAGATAAATAATAAGAAAAAGAAGTTTATCTATTTTCAGCACAGGTGCAAATTCTTGACCTAGTTTTGACCCCTGTTCAGTTCAGTGTAGGGCAATAATGTGGAACATTAATGTGGAAAAATATATATATCTTATATATGAATATACTATATTGATACATGTATAGATGTTATATAGTATATATTGTTTGCTCTAGCTCTCCGGAGATACATGACTTAGACTTCTACAAACACAAGAGAGAGGTGGTTATAATTTTCCCACCAGTTTCCTCTTTTGAAAAGCCACTGCAGTTGATTGCATGCAAGTGCCTTCAAATTTCTCTTACAGACATGTCTTAGTTTCTGTTCTACTTCTATGACAGAGCATCATGATGAAGACAACTTATAGAAGAAAGCATTTAATTGGTCTTACAGTTCAGAGTGTGAATCCATGACCATTCAGGTGTGTAGCATGGCAGCAGACAGACAAGCATAGTACTGGAGTAGTAGCTGAGAGCTTATATCTGATCTATAAGCATTAGGTTAAGAGAGAGGGCAGGGGAGGAATGGTATAGGCTTTTGAAATCCCAAAGCCTACTCCCAGGAACATACCTCCTCCAACAAAGTCATACTACTTAATCCTTCCCAAACAGTTCCACCCATTGGGACCAAGTATTTAAACATATGAACCTATGGGGCCCATTTTTAGTCAAACAACTATAAGGTAATAGGCTAAGATATTAAGGGCAGCATGCCATGGATTTGAGTTCAGAATCTTCATTATGAGTTAAATCACCACCACGCTCTGGGCCCACATGTTAAGGCTACTTTGCTTTGAATTCTTTGGCATGTCTCCCAATTTCCCTGTTCCCATCTGTACTTCCCCTTTCTAGTTTGATCCTCTGACATCTCAGACCATGAAAAAATAATATCCAACTATTTGACAGAGTAAAAGTTTCTTAAAACTCTGTCCTCTATTCATAATAATTATATTTAGTACTTTTAGCAAATATCATAAAATGAAATGACTCATATACATGCCTCAAGAAAGTATGATTCTCACTTATGAAGCCTTGTAAAGACTGCTAATACAAATTAAAAATAAAATCATCAGAGTAGTCCAAAATAGAATAGAAACAGTCATTGCATTAGGTTGGGTCATGGCTGCCCAAGATATATGGACTACTCTGTAGTACTAGGATCCTTGCAGGTATAATTGAGTGAGAGATCTGGATATTTGACCATCCTGAATTAACCAAGTGAGGCT
>LZPO01017708.1:68626-83348 GCA_001675575.1 Neotoma lepida | reverse complement strand
TCTCGGAAAATAAGGTGGAGAGTAATTGAGACACCTGACATCAGCCCTGTCTCAAAACAAAAGAATGTATATTATATTAGTGGTAATGTCTTGCCAGTGTCAATATAGTGTGATTTATTGGAAAATGTCCTCAGGAGTAGATGCTGGGGTGCTCAGGAGTAGCGTGTTACACCAGTGAGCTAAGAAGTGGTCTAGCAAAGCCAGTATGTATATATAACAGAGAAACAGAATAAATGTGGCCCGAGTATCTGCAGCCAGAGAATCTGGGTGAGGGCCAGATGTGTTCACTGTTCTCTCATTTCTGTGGATTCAGACTTTCAGAATTAAAGCACCAAGGAAGCTGGGGAGAGACTGGCTGTTGTCTGACTCCTATATTTGACCTAGGCTCTCCCTGGGGACCCCTGCAGACTTACAGTTATCTGTTGTCTGTGCAGTTTGTCAAGGAATAGGAAAACAGGTACCCTGAGTCGAGGCACACAAGTTACCCTGAACTCGTTTTCTGAGGAAAAAGGAGCTGTTATAACGTTTATAGGCATAGATAAAAGGAAGTTATCAACAAATACATTCCGTGAATACCTGGGTGGAGGCCGTACATAAGTGAGTTAAGGCAAAGCAGGAAAGTCCTGGCTCCTGGGCTGTGTTGGTATTGCACTGTGTTCTTAGGGAGGTTGTTGATCAAGGCAGAAGTCAATTCTCAAATGCATCCCCAAAGAATAACTAACATAGTGAGGATGTGAGGTCACACACAAAAGTCAGGNCTAACGGCTTATCTTCTAAAGATTCTCTTCCAGACCTTCAGCAAGCCTGCCTCTGTATTTATCTCCATGCAGAAGTAGTCCATCAGCTATTTGCATGAAGAAATTGACAAAAATTTCCTTGTGAATGTTTAATTTTACAACATGAATAAAATGTTCTGGCCAGCACTGCTGGCTTTCAGTGAGCTTCCTAGAGAACAGGACTCTAAAGAGGACTTGCTGGGTCGGAGGGTATATGCATTTAGAGGGCTCCCTACTTCTTGTACAGCTTCCAGTCCTATTTTATGCTTGTAATTTGTAATGCTCATTTATCTGGTATAACACGATCCCTTTAGGGAGCTTAATTGCTTTCATTATAGAGCTCTGTGGTGTTGATTAGTATTGCCATTTGTGTTTATTGTTTTGTAAGTAGTTTATTCATTCCACAGATACTCACTGAGTACTAGGCCCTCTTTCTGGCTCTGGGAGTATGGCAAGAAAGCAATGTGGGCAGAATTTCCTTGAGGAACTCATGTTCTGGTTAGGGAGACAATCCATTAATAGAGAAGGGAGAGGCGGGGGAGAGGGAAAGAGAAGAAAGCAGAAGAGGAGCAGGGGCAGCACAGTCAGTGAGGGGGTGAAAGAGAAAGCAGCCTGAGGGGCGAGCTTAGTTCTGCTCTATAGGAGTTGTGACTTTGAACAGAAGCTCCAATAAAGCCATAGGTCTAGGATAGTATTCTGAGCATAGGGACAGCAAGTGCCAAAGCCCTCATGTGGGAGATTGCCCTTCTGAAGGGGAGAGTGCCTCGGGTGCAGAATCCTTGAACCGTAGTTCTTTCACTCCTGAGAAAAAAATTAACTTCTGCTTTTAGATTATTTATTATCTATAGTTGGCCTTCTTATTATTTCTCTCTCTCTCTCTCTCTGTGTGTGGTATATTCACTTTTCACTTGTGTGTGGTGTATGTGTGTGAGGTGGTGTGTGTGTGTGTGTGTGTGTGTGTGTGTGTGTGTGTATTGTATTCACGTGTCCTGGTGTGCTCAGTTGAGGCCAGAGGACATCAGGTATCCTGCTCTATCACTCTGCCTTATTCCTTCTAGATAGGGTCTCTCCAGCAAGTCCCAGCAGTCCTCTGTGTGGCTCTCGCAGCACTGGGAGTTTAAGCACTGGGAGTTTAAGCACTAATGCTCATACCCAGCTTTCTATATGGGTGCCGGGGTTGGAACTCAGTCCTCATGCTTGCAGAGCAAGCACTCATCCCCGCTGAGCTGTCTCTACAGCTCCTGTTCCTTTCTGTTAGCAATGCATTAACTTCTCTTGCTTTGTGGATATTTTCACTTTGAAGTAGTTTTAGGGTTTCTTGGTATACACATGTAGTTATGTCTCTCTACACTCACTAGATTCAGTGCATTTGTTCAGGGTTCNTTTTTGGTCACCCCACTGTCATGTAGTGAGGTTTCTTGAGACACTGGATGGAAATATTTGTTTGTGGTGCTAGAAATCAACCCCCACCTCTCATGTGCTAAGCAAGGGCTTTATCACTAAGCTGCATCCCCAGCCCCATGCTTTTGATTTCCTACCACACTCCTTTATCTTCTTTCAGACTTTTCCATCAGGAAGGATCCAAAAGCTTCTTCACCTGTTTATGATTGGAGTGCACACTATTTACTTTTCTTCCTGGGCATCTATCTGCCTGCTGGCTTGTAGGCTCACTGAACTGTCATTACTGAGCTTACATTTCATTTTATGCCTACCCAGCAAGTGCTTGATAATATTTGTTGAGTATTGGATAATATTCAATAATACACTGATAATACATTAAGTAGAACTTTTAAAGTCAGGTGCAAATGTAGGTATGAGACTTGTAACCATATCTGTGGAATTCTTACCAGTGGAAATTGGAGAACTGTCAGGGTAGAACCAAAGGCCAAAGACGCTCCCACACAGGTCACAGATGCATGCCCAGGGATGAGGCGGGAGACGGCTCAGGGAAAAAAGAAAAGCAGAAAGAATACAGCAGTGTTGATAAGAAAGGATAAACACCCATGGTTTTATCCATTCTTCCTTTATAAACTGAGCGATTGAGAAGCCCCTGTAACCCAGGGAAGAGCCTGCTCAGTGCTAAGGAGGTGTGCTGTGCTGTGTGTGGAAGAGTGCAGAAGCAAGCACAGCCTGCCATTTCCTCAAGGTTGGATGGAAGGGAAGAAAGAAGAGAAGCACCTCCGCCATGTTCTTCACTGGAATGGATCTGCAGTATCCTCTAGAGGAGAAACTGTGCAGCTAAGAAAGTGGAGCACGGAGTGAAGCCCAGGGAACACAATGATGTGCAGTGTAGAGCATGCTCTTTCCAGATTTCCTTGCGTATCACTGTCAGATTAGCAGTTAAGTGATGTCATGTTAGCAGGTAAATGTCTGACTATACAGAGGTGTGTTTTGGTTTTCTGTACATGTGCAGTGATGGCTGAGTTCAGTTCTCAAGTCACACGGGTCTTTCCTCACCTTTGCAGGCCTGGCGCGTTGTCTTTTGGCATCCTGTGTTCCTGGGAGGATCTCCTAGGCCAGTTGTTAAAAATTTGTAGGTAATCTTTTTGTTTTTCTTTTTCTTAAGAATTAAGTCCTGAGAATTTGCATTTAAGTTAGGCATCTAAATTTAATAAAGAATATATTGAACCTTATTAAGTTTTATATAGTGTTAAAATAATGAGTTTAAAACTGTTAATTAGCATTTTGCAGAATAGAAAATGCTTTATTCTTTTTCTCAGTTGATTTTTGGAATATATACAAACTGAAGGATTTATAAAGCATATATACTATTTGACACAATGTCTATTCTGTTAAACCTTTAATAAATTAATGTTTAACTATTTTTTCTTACATAAATAATACATGCACCATCTAACAAACGAGGAGATTGGAACACACAAAGGTTAAGAAACCTGCACCAAGCTAATAGTGGTCAAAATCAAATTTGAGCCAGATAAATAATCTGGCTCCAGAGTAGTCACCTAACCACTGTGCCATCCTGATTTTCTATGTAGTTAGTAGTGATAAAAATTAGTAAGGAATAAAGAGAGCAGACACCCAGGGTCCAGAACCTATTCAAGAACCAGCTTCCCACTCACTCTCCTTTCTCTACCCAGGACTGACCACTCTTCTGATTTGTGATGGTTTCTGTATTAGTCACAGTTCTCTAGAGGAACAGAAGGGGATTTATTAGAATGGTCTATGGGCTCTGGTCCAACTAGTCCAACAATGGCTGTCTCTCAAAGGAAAGGCCAAGAATCCAGTAGTTATTCAATCCATGAGTCTAGATGTCTCCAACTGCTCTTCAATCTATATTGGAATCCCAAAGAAATAGGTTCTTTTTTGGTTTTTCGAGACAGGGTTTCTCTGTGTAGCTTTGCACCTTTCCTGGAACTCACTCGGTAGCCCAGGCTGGTCTCGAACTCACAGAGATCCGCCTGCCTCTGCCTCCCGAGTGCTGGGATTAAAGGCGTGCGCCACCACCGCCCGGCTAGAAATAGGTTCTAGTACCAGCGAAGAATGCCTCAGCAGGAGGATAGATGAACTATTAGTGAGAGCGAGGGTAAGCAGGCAAAAGCAAAACCTTCCTTCTTCCATGTCCTTTTATGTGGGCTGCCACCAAGTATGGCCCATATTTAGGGTGGGTCTTCCTATTTCAGATGACCCAGATTTAGGGTAAGTCTTCCCACCTCAAAGGATCCAATCAAGTAAATCCCCTGTAGACATGCTCAACTGTTTGTGTTTTAGTTATTACAGATATAGTCAAGTTGACAACCATGATTAGCCATCACAAGTCAATCCCTTGTAGCTTGGCATACAATCACATTTCCTTATGTCATGGCCAATTTCCAAATGAAAACAATAACCAGGTCATAATTCCACCTAACATGATATAACTATCCCATGTACAACTGTAAATGTATGATAGGTGGCAATATCCCCTAAGGAATGGTTAGTCTTTTAGTGTCTCATAACTTAAATACAGTAATCATTAATATTATCTCAGTTGATACTACATTAACTTAAATACAGTAATCATTAATATTATCTCAGTTGATACTACATTACACGATAAAGAAATAAGACCACAAATATCACTTAATGTATATGTGCACAAACTCATTCCTTTGTTTGTTTTTTTATTTTTACATCCTGACACAAACTCATTCTTAACATAATAGGACAGAAACACTCATGTCATTTGCAGTTTATTTTTCTGTCACGTGGCCTTAGCTGGTATTTATAACTACCTTCATCTACTACCCAGTCTGTATTTCTTCTATCCCTAGCAAGTACCTCAGAAGGTCTTGGTTCTTTCCTGGAGGAGTGACCCATACTTTCATTCGCAAGGATTATGCTGTTGTAGTTTCCCATTGACTTTAACCGCAGACCATGGTAGCACTAAGAGACACCCTAAAGGATCTCCTACACTCCAGACATAATCTTACTTAACTCCATGGTGGAGAAACAATACAATTTCTCCCTGGTAATCTGGATCAGTCACCCCTTCTAATACTGTTATTCCTTTCTTAGCCTGTTGGCTTAAGTGGATCAGAAACCCAAAGTGGCCAGGGAGAAATCTGAGCTTCCTGTTCAATGGAATGTTTGTTATATCTCCTGGCAGGAGTGCTGCTTCATCTGGAACCAAACTTCTAGGCCAGCAGAGTTTAAGGTCATAGGAACAGGAAGCAAACATTTTCCAAGTGGGTCACTAGGGTTGATAGAGAGTGGAACTATTCCCATTTCCATCCCCTTGAGTCCTGGACCTGTGGATCCTGGCTGTGGGCAAAACTATACCATATATTGAACACTGATTCAAAGCATATACCGTCTTCTGGAGAACCCTGTCCCAGCCATCCAGGCTGCTGCCACCTAGTTGGCAGTATAACTGCATCTTCAAAAGGCTGTTCCATCATTTTATCAGACCAGCTGCTTCAGGATGATGGAGAACATAGTAAGACCAGTGGATTCCATGAGCATAGGCCCACTGTTGCACTTCTCTGTCTGTGAAGTGAGTTCCTTGGTTAGAAGCAATGCTATGTGGAATAACATGATGGTGAGGAAAGCATTCTGTCAGTCTACAGATGATAGCTTTGGCACAAGCATTCCACACAGGAAAGGCAAACCCATAATCAGAATAAGTTATCTAGTCCAATAAGTNTCAGGTGTTCTGTGTTGCATTCAGTAGAATGTAATTTTAGGCTCTCTGGCAGCAGGGAGGAAGAGTTTCTGTGAACTGAACCTCAAACCTCCATTCAGAAGCTTATTTATCGAGTGTACACAAAGGTTGTATTTGGGATACAAGGCCCTCATACCAAAGCCCCTTTGATCTATTCTATATGTTCTCTGAAGGAAATCATCACAGCCCACAACCTTAGTCCTTATTGAATAGTGTTTGCACTACCCAGTAATTCAAGATGCTCCAAATGTGCCTAGATAGGCTTGTGACCAAAGTCAACAATGGATGGAAAACTTCCTCAGAAAAACAACTCTATTGTCGGAGCCTGCTGACAGTCAACTGGGTAGCTGGGTAGAGGCATGCGGATTATAGAGACAACAAAGGCAGAAAAGAGTCGAGAGGTCTGCCATTCAATCCTGGACAGTCCTGAGTTTATTTCACAGCCAGCTTATATACAGTCTTGAAGGACAGAAATAGAACAATGCACAGCACAGGCATTCAACCACTATCTATCCTGTCCTTGAGTCAAGGAGCAGGCAATTTCATTTTCTGTCTCAGTGTACCTCTGGTTGGCATCAGCAGCCTGCATCTAGCTAGATAGTGTGTTCCTTCCCATGGGCTAATCAGGACTTTCTCACAGCCCTAGAGCAAGCAAGCTTATTGACTCAGAATAAATTTCAGAATCATATTGGGAAACTGAGTCAGTTATGGGCTCCCACACTCTATAAATCATAGAAAATGGTCACTGTTCCCTACTATGGTTTCTTCAAGATCTAGATACCTTCAACAAATACTAATAATACTAATATACTAATAATAATACTATTGTTACCCTAGATACAGTGAGAAACAACTGTTACATTCTAATGTTTACCCTAGATAAAGTGACTCTACTAGATTCCCACTACAAGTAAGGACAAAGTGTTGTCCTTTTCATGAAGAGAGTGACCTAATAACGAAGTTGACAACCAAGATTAGCTATCACCATTCCCTTTCGTGGCTCTTCTTTGCAGTGTTGCCATCTATCTGTGCTAGTGGATTCTCCCCTGCACTTTTTGTTGGATTCTGAGTAGCAATTTAAATATTCTCAAAGAATGTGAATTAGATAACTGGATGTGGCCAGAGTGATCTGGGGCAAGAGACAGCTGCCAGCTCAGATATTGCTTGCTGATACCATTAGGTAGACATTCTCTCCAGAGTTACTTAGGGACATGTATTTTGGTGGTAATTCCAGCTTGACTTATAATTTCTCTTTTTGTTAAAGCAGGTCAGCTTGGAAGGGAGAAGCTCTGTTACTTGTATTTCTTGCTTCAAAGCCTTTGGGTTACTGTATCCCATGTTGATCTCTGCTCTGTTGACTCTGATCAGCAGTCCTAAAGCTGATTCTCAGATTGCAGTTTCCTGGCCTCTGTCCTCACTGCCTCCAGGCTATTTTGTTTGGGATAAGTAGTGGGGTCTTAAGAACCTGAGAGACTCCTGATCCTTTCTTCTGTGCAGTTCCCTCTAGCAGCTCAACAGCTTCTCTTCATCTTGCTCTACTCATCACAAGTTCTCAACTTCACAGAAAGAAAACTTAGGAAAGAGTAGGGCAGTTTGGGCCTCTTACATCTGTGAGTAGAGCACTGCTTACAGGTTAAGGAAAAAAGCCTTTAAGACACATCCTCCTCCTTTAGGAATGGTGAGCTTCAAATGTGTTCTGTATGTTGTAGATGACGGTGTTCCCCAGGGGTAGTTTATATATAGTTAGGATCTTATACCTTATCAGATTATTTTATACTCTTTTATATCTGTGAAAGCTCAAATCCAAAGAAACAAGTCATTAAGGTGTTAAAATCTACAGTTTGAACTCATATGTGTGACTCAAGGGGCAACAGTCTTTTCACACTGTGATATTTCATTAAACTAATTTAGTGTAGAGTTCTAAGCAACTTTACGAGAGGAAAGAAACTAATTGTAGGAATGCCAGGTGCATAAATATCTTGATTTCTTTTCTGGTTGCTCTAACAAAGCATCGGAGGGGAGAAAGAAGTTATTTCAGCTTACAGTTCCAGGNTACAGTCCGTCGTGGATGGCAGAGAAGACATGTTGGTAGGAGACTGAGACAGCTAGTCACAATAAATGCATGGTGAAGAAGCAGAGAGTAGTGAATGCATGCATGCTAGTACTCAGCTTGCTGTCGCCATCTTATAAAGGATTCCTGTCCAGGAATGATCCCATCCAGTCAGTATGGGTCTTCCCACATCAATTAATGTAATCAAGATAATGCTCCATGGGCCAACACAACCTAAAAATCCTTCATTGAGGCCTTTTCCCAGATGAGTCTAGAGTCTGTCAAGTTAACAATATCAACCCTTATAATTACACCCCTTGTCAATTTGATACCAAAACAAATCAATTTTAAGCCATAACCTTCTACCCCTTGTCTCCAAAGACTCATTACCATGTTATAAAATGTGTTTAATCCAACTTTAAAAGTTCCCATTGTATTTAACAATTCCATTACATTAAAAGTTCAGTCTCTTCATTGTGAACACTAATTTTTTTAAAAGTTATATACTTCCAACATAATGACACAGAGTAAATAGGGCATAAAATAATCACACCAAAGCAAACCAACATCCTACAGCTCTATATCTGAGGCTCTTAATGTAATATTCTGGGCTCCATCTGGCTTAGGTATCTACCCTTCAGCTTTGCCCCACACTCTCCTAGGCCAGCTCTACTTCATTCCTTTAGCTTGCCCTGGCAGATATCCCACAGTCCTGGCATCTCCAATATCCTATGGTCTCCATTGTAACTGAGACATCATTTTCACAGTTTCACACAATAGTCTATTGAGGCCTCTATGCAGAGACTGACCTTGCCATATACTTCCTGGCCTCAGCTACAATCCATAGCCTCTCACCCCCAACTTGCATCTTTCATGCCTTCAAAACTAGTATCATATGGATTATGCTGCCAATCTCTGCCCCAGCTCAACAAGAGGCATGACCCACTGGGACCAGAGCTGTCCCAGCTTCTGTGTGCTAGTCCTGGAGAAGATGTGCTAGGGAGTTGTTATTGAGGAACAGGAGCCACTTCAGACTAGATTTTGTTCTTTTAAGTGAATTTGAGTCTTCACACGAAGGAGCCTCTGTTGGGTGCTTTTTGCTCCTCATGTAATTCCAGTGCAGTACAGGAGGCATCACAACAATGGTACTGATCTCTTTAGCAAGTACAGCTGCATTCTCAGACACAACCTAAATGCCCTCTTGTCATCAGTTTCTCCTGCTAAACCGTTCAGTCCATTGTCTTCAAATACAGCTTTATCCATATTCTCAGGACATGGGCAGAAGGAATCCAGATACTTGAACAAAATATAACACAAATGGCCACTAGCCCAGTCCATGATAGAGCCATGTTTATCTCAGTCTTGTTAGCTCCCACCAGAATGAGTTAAGCTCTGATTCCAGCATTCAGTGACTGTTCTAGCCCAATGTACCATAACGCTTCCACATTCTAGCCACAGATGGGTCCAAAGGCATAAGAATGATACAGTCAAGTTTACACACTGAAGGCCCCACTTCTGGGTTCCAATTTCTGTCTTAGTTTCTTTTCTGATGCTATGATAAAATACTCTGATAAAAGTAACTTAAGGGAAAAAGTGTTTATTTAATGCATACTTCACATTAAGTCCATTCATGGTAGAAGAGTCACAGTGGCAGGTGCCTGAGGGAGCTGGTCACTTTATATCTGCAGTCTGAAGACGAGAACAGTGAATGCATGCATGTTAGTGGTCAGCTTGCTATCTTCCCTATCTTATACAGGATCTCCTGCCGAAGAGAAGGCCCAGCTTAGCCTTCTCACATTAATTCCTGTAATCCAAATAGTCCTCCTCAGTGCAACTCAATCTAGATAGTCCTTCATTGAGATCCCTTCCCCGGGACTCTGGATTCTGTCAAATTGAAATTTAACACTAATCATCACAATATAGCACATCATTCTGATCTGCTTTCCCTAGCCAGTCTCTTCTGTGTATTTTCCCTTAGTTCTCCCTTCACTATTGATCCATCCCTCCTGGATGAGCTAACCCTTCCTCCCTACTTATCCAGTGGATCTGCCATTGTCTTAGTTCTTCTGTTTCTGTGGACTGGTACACAGTTCTGTACCTTTTGATTTCTCTAAAAAATTGTAGAAATATTTTCAAACTCTCTTAACTGCACTTAACAGTTATTCTACATTTATTCTCTTATTTCCCTTTATGTAGTTTCTAGTCACTCAGTGCAGAAATCAATATGCATTTGAATTATTTACTTTTTTTCAGGCTGGGAGACAAGACTTGAAACCAAAGAGTTAACTCCAAAGTCCAAGGTTATTGAAAATTTGCCCTATGGGGTCATAATGGAAAGGGAAGATCTCTGGCATTCAGCTTTAGGGGCTGTCTGGGACCCCTCTTGTTGGTTAGAGGGGCAACAGGAAAGATATCTGGACCAAATGGCAGTGACCCAAAAGGAAACCTTTAGTGAGAAGAGGGTGTGTGGAGGTAATAAAACTGAAAAGTGTTCCATTGAGGGTTCAGTGCTCACTACACCACAAAGCATTCCTCTGACAAGAAGACCCCGTAATTGGAATTCATGTGGAAAAGATTCCAAACAAAATTCCAAGTTAAGGAAAGCTTCAAGAACGTTTGTAGGAAAGAAAATATATGAATGTGATGAGTGCAGGAAAACCTTCAGCCAGAGTTCATCCCTGCTTAAGCACCAGAGGATTCACACTGGGGAGAAACCTTATAAATGCAGCATATGTGACAAGCACTTCATTGAGCGCTCCTCCCTCACCGTACATCAAAGGACGCATACAGGAGAAAAACCCTACAAATGTAATGAGTGTGGGAAAGCCTTCAGTCAGAGTATGAACCTTACTGTTCATCAAAGAACTCATACTGGAGAGAAACCTTATCAGTGCAAAGAGTGTGGAAAAGCTTTTCGTAAGAATTCATCCCTTATTCAACATGAAAGGATTCATACTGGAGAGAAGCCCTACAAATGTAAGGATTGTGGGAAAGCTTTTACACAAAGCATGAATCTTACAGTGCATCAGAGAACTCATACTGGAGAAAAACCCTATGAATGTAATGAATGTGGAAAAGCCTTCAGTCAAAGCATGCATCTTATTGTCCATCAGAGAAGTCACACTGGAGAAAAACCCTATGAATGCAGTGAATGTGGAAAAGCCTTCAGTAAAAGCTCAACTCTCACTCTACATCAGCGAAATCACACTGGAGAAAAACCCTACAAATGTAACAAATGTGGTAAATCATTTAGTCAAAGCACATATCTTATAGAACATCAGAGACTTCACTCTGGAGTGAAACCTTTTGAATGTAACCAGTGTGGAAAAGCTTTTAGTAAGAATTCTTCCCTTACTCAGCATCGGAGAATTCACACTGGTGAGAAACCTTATGAGTGTATGGTATGTGGAAAGCATTTCACTGGGAGATCATCCCTAACTGTACATCAGGTTATACACACTGGAGAGAAACCTTATGAATGCACCGAATGTGGAAAGGCCTTCAGCCAAAGCGCCTACCTTATTGAACATCAAAGAATTCATACCGGTGAAAAACCCTATGAATGTGACCAGTGTGGGAAAGCTTTCATTAAAAATTCATCCCTTATAGTGCACCAGAGGATACATACAGGAGAGAAACCCTATCAGTGTAATGAATGTGGAAAAGCCTTCAGTAGGAGTACAAACCTTACAAGACATCAGAGGACTCATACATGAGAGAAGTTTCCACTGGCACCTTCATCTTGATCAATTCATTAATAATAACTTTGTCATATTAATGTAGATACTTAATTACCAAAACTAATGTGGGAGCCTTTTAGTTGAAGTACAATACAGCATACCAGATAATAAAACCATAGCAGAATAACCCTGTGAAAGTGAAGAACACTTTCATTCAGATGGTAAAATATTATATCAGGTTTGAGTAGCTAATACATAAATGATGAAGATAAGCTCTATTGTGTCATACTTGGAATTCTAATTTGGGCATCACAGAGTTTTCACATTGGATGGAAAATGTGATAGTGCTTAACTGGACAGCCCAAAAATCTGGTATGTAGTTCTAACCCC
The DNA here is from genome assembly GCA_001675575.1 of Neotoma lepida. Taxonomy (NCBI): domain Eukaryota; kingdom Metazoa; phylum Chordata; class Mammalia; order Rodentia; family Cricetidae; genus Neotoma; species Neotoma lepida. Next base: position 71,291 of record LZPO01017708.1, on the reverse strand, counting down.
CCATTAACTTAAACAAGTGACCCACTTTCATCAGTGCCCTTCATAAGGCCACACAGTGCCCTTATGTGGTAAATGAGAGATTTGGGATTTAGAAGGCCTGTGGGATCTGTATTAGATAAAATGTCCAAAAACAAGATGCAGGGAATTTTTTAGTCTTTTGTGGTTATATGTGCTATGGAGATGCTTTTATTTCATATTGTGATTTTCTTGAATGTTTTAGGTTAAAATCCTCTACCTCTAACTCCTATTGTCCTTCAAGTTCTTCCCTTTCCCTGAATTCCTTTATCTCCTAAAATGTAGGCTAGTTGCTACTGGGTGGCAGATAAACTGCATATTTTAATGCCATAGCATGCTGTTTTGAATTTTCAACTAATAGTCATTAAACTGTTGTTAAATAAGCTGATTATATTTAGATGACAATGTGACTTAAATATAATCTTTAAGTACTTAGGAATCAAATACATATCTTTGTGTCTTACTTGACTGTCATGGAAATTTAAAGACATGTGGATTAAATACTAAATGTGCTGGATAGTTTCCTGTTAATTTATCACAAGCTAAAGTCATCTAAGAGGAAGGAACCTCAACTAATGCCTCCATAAAATTGGGCTGTAGGTAAGCTTGTAGGGCATTTTCCTAATTAGTGATTGATGGGGTAGGACCCAGCCACTGTGGGTGGTGCCATCCTTGGGCTGATGGTCCTTGGTTATAAGCAAGCAGGCTGAGCAAGCCAGCAAGCAGCACTCCTCCATGGCCTCTGCATCAGCCCCTGCCTCCAGGTTCCTGCCCTGTTTGAGTTCCTGTCCTGACTTTCTTCAATAATGAACAGAGATATGGAAGTGTATGCCAAATAAACTCTTTCCTCTCCAAGTTGCTTTGGTCATGTTTCATCACAGCAATAGAAACCCTAACTATGCCGCTAATAGACATAGGAATTCAGCAAATTAATAAAATCTTTGCAACTCAAAACATACTCAGAACTACCACAGGAATAGTTTATAGATCATGATAATAGTTGATTAATTAAATGCATATTGACTGAGTCTTAAATATGAGCTAGATATCTTAAGGGATCCTTTCAGGCTTTCTGGTGGCAGAGAAACAGTCCATAAAGAGACAAGAATGGAAACTCCATTCATCCCGACTTTGAAACCAGTGCTGGGCCAAAACTTTCAGTCTGACACCAATTCATTTATTTTAGCCATATTTAAGCACAGCACAATTTTGGAAAAAAGGGTTTTCTGATAACAACTCAGTCCTGTGCATACAACAAAGCTTAAGACATGTTTACATAGAAGCTCTTAACAAAGTGTATATGGCTTCTTCCATAAAGTTGGGTCCTGTTGACTTAGAAACAATGCTGAAGATAAGCGTCTATGGAGAATGAGGTAAACAGTGCCTGTGGGAGTCAGTATTGGCCTGGCCCTAAGATAGCATAGACGTCACTTAGGTTGTTGTACAGTACAAATGACATCACTCAGAAGGATGAGTTTTATGGCCTAGAAAAAATGCTCAAGGTTTTGGGGGCAGGGGAAGGTTGGGATAAACAAACATTTTCTGGGGAATATGGGTAGATCCTGGCTCAACAGGTTGCAAAGGATTACTAGGTTGTAAACTACATTTTCCCCCAGCATTCCAGTAGAACAGCCAAATATCTCCTCCCTTTGGAGAGAGAAGCTGAATGTTTAACTTTTCCTGGCTTCAGTGCTTATCTGTATGCACAAGGAACTTTGCCCCTACAAGATATAACCAGAAAACCAGAATTCATGTTAACACTTTTTTGATTCTCCAGAGGCTAAGAATGTGCCAGTGTGATGAGAGAATAAAGAATCAAAACCGTAATGAGACAAAACCAGAAAAATTGGTAATTGGTTAAATACGGCTATTTGAACAAGAAAGAAGAGTAGAGTGATTTGAATTTCCTATTTGGGCAAATTGGATTTCATAATTATAAACACATAAAGTGCATCAGTTTTGTGGGACAGTGATGATCTCAGTTCCCCTTATAACCTCCAACACCTAAAGGGGCCTTCATCTGGCTCTTGAACTTGAAGAAAGGAAGGGACCTTGACAGTTGATGTATACTTAGGACATAGTTGAAGTAGGTCACTTGCCTAAATTGCATGGCTCAGTCTCTTACCATAAACCACAGGCTTTTTTGAGTACTTCCCCCCAGGCTGCAGGCTGGAATAATGACATGAGTGCAACACTTCCTACTCATGGTACCTAGGTCAGCTTCAAGAGTTCCAGGATGGAGGACTCCTGGTCCCTGCTGCCGAGTAGCTCCTAGCTCAGGATGCCCAAGGGAGTGAGCCAGCTAATGCAAAGCAACAGAAATAATGGAAAGATGGCTCAAAGAACCCAGTACATCTAGGAAATTCTGAGAGGTTGGTGATTTGACTGTGTAGCAGTCAAAGTGACAGGAAATGAAGCTAAAGGAAGATGTTGCACCCTATTACAAAGATCTTGTTACTGGGCTCAGCAAACCAAGGCTAGGAACTAGGAAGAAGTAGCCGCTCTTGAAGAAATCAGATTGGTCCTATGTGGTGATATTTTATTTGTGTACCCCAATAAAACTTAGCTGGGGATCAGAGGAAAAAGCCAGCCACTATACTAAACATAGAGGTCAGGCAGTGGTAGCACATGCCTTTAGTCCTAGCATTCG
>LZPO01017708.1:56333-68086 GCA_001675575.1 Neotoma lepida | reverse complement strand
AAAAAACCATTTAGCAATTGGTGTTATAGTCCTATATAAGCATTTATTTGCATATCCATAATTCATAGTGGGAGCAGAAAGGGAAACAGTTTTGGTTTCTCTCAACCCCTTTGAATCTTAGATTGGCTCCTAATGAAAAAAAAAGTCAATGAGAAAAACGGGGGTTGCCCAGGTGAATGCTGAGAACAGTAAGTGAAGCTAGTAAGGGAGTCCTAGCTAGAGCCAGATGGTTTGTGGATTTTATGTCAAAGATGTCAATACAGTTTGGGGTTGTTTTAATCATTGAAACAGTCTCATGCAGACTAGCCTTGAACTCAATGTGTTGCCAAGGAAGAACTTTAACTTCTGATCCTCCTGCCTCTACTTCCTGAGTGAATTACAGGTGTACTGCCACCACACCCAGTTTACACAGTACTGGGTATCAAATACAGGTATTCATGCAAGCACTCTACCAACTCAGCTACATTCCAGCCCTGTTTAGAGGTTATAGACACGCGCGCATACACACACACATGCAGAAGGCTACCCATACACACACACAAGCAGAAGGCTACCCATAATCATTTCTTAATGACTCACTACTAGCCTCATCAGAAATGATAAATCAGATAAATGGAAGTTGCACTACTTTTATCAGTTTTGTTAGACATGTCTCTTCCAAGCTAGCCTGGGCAGCCAGTGTGGTTGCCTTTGCACCTTTCTTCATCAGTGGGAGTGACATTCCTGGTTCCACCTACTTCACTTACTGGGGCCTTGCTCAGGGCATTTCATACATTAGTACCTGCTTCTTCATTTGTTAGTGGTGCAAACCTAAGTGCTTTAGGTTATGTTAGATTGTAGAATGTTTTGTCTGGGTCCTGACAGGCCCCATGCGGTCCAGCCCAGCCCCGAGGTCCCGCAGCTGCTTATAAAATAATCGCTCAAAAGCTTATATTAATTACAACTGCTTGGCCATTAGCTCAGGCTTATTACTGACTAGCTCTTACACTTAACCCATTTTTATTAATCTATATGTTTTGCCACGTATTCCATGGCTTTACTGTTCTACAGGCATGTTGTTCCTCCGGCGGCTGGCATCTCCTGACTCAGCCTTCCTCTTTCCACAATTTTCCTTGTTTGTTTATCCCACCTATACTTCCTGCCTGGCTACTGGCCAATCAGCATTATTATTAATCAATCAATCAGAGCAACACATATTCACAGCATACAGAAAAGTATCTCCATCATTAGATAATAAAGTGCTTAGGAAAGTGCCTAATGCAGTTAGAACTAAAGGCCATCCAGAACCCACAAACATCTAGGAGAACTATCAGGCTCTCAAAGCAAATGTCTTAGAGGAAGGTGAAAGGAAAAGTATCGGCTCAGGATCCCCAAGACCAAGTTCCCAGCACAAAGGAAATTTATTTGCCCCAGAGGGACAGAGGGCAGGGAATAAGAGACAAAGACAGGAGATAGAGGATGAGTGAGAAGGGGAAGAGGACAAGAGAAAGGGGACAGGAGTATTTGTCCCAGAGGGCCAAAGGACTACATCTAGATAGAGAGGAGATAGACACTGTCTCATAGACAAATGGATGGTTAAAAAGGTAAAATGGGAACCCCTGTGTTAGGATTGTTTAATTTTAATTGGGTATATTAATTAGGTGAGCCAAAGGGGGCTTCTGATTACTGGACTTCAATACTTTGATTGCTGGACTTCAGTACTTTGATAGCTGGACCTTGGTAGCCTCAGGAGGAGGAAGTGGCCAAATAAGGGAATAGACCTTGGTGGCTAGCTTTAAGAATGTAATCTAACCATTTTTAGCAATGAAGAGGGAACTAGGGAGAAGGGCAAGGCCTGTCAGAGTCATGCTTTCCATGCTTGAGCTGGNCAGAGTCTCTTCAGAAGGTATATAGTGGAGGGAGGCTATGCCACACACTGCCTGTTGCAGAAGCCTCCAGATCTAGTGTCCTTTCTCTCCCTCAACCACACCATGGTCTGGGTTTTTCATTTGTTTATTTTGCTGTCGTTTTGGGTGAGTTTTGGTGGTTTTTTTTTTTCAATGCTCTAGCAATCAAGCCAGCAGATGCCATGTCCCTGTGATACCACCATCCCTAGCCCTCACCCTGAATCTGTCCTCCCCAGAACTGACCAGTCTATACAGACTCACTTCAAACTTCCAGCGCTTTCCTATCACATGCAAAATGAATCCTGTGTTCCTGTCATGGCTATCAAGACCTCAGAGTCCCACGCACTCTTATCTTGAGCTGTGTCCTTTTCCCTGGCGACGATGCCAGTCTTACTAAGCATCAAATACACCAGGCCAACTTCTTTGTGGCAGCTCTTCTCAGGAAAGTCAAACCTTCCAACTGTCCCCCACTCCTGTTCTCTCTGTAACTCACTAACACTGCTTTACTGTCTTGTCATTCCCTGATGAATATTTTCTGTTTGAAGGACCACCTTCCCTACTCAAACCAACCATCCAGTGCAGGGTTACTCTGTTTCTCCAGCCTCTGCACAGTGCCTGGCACGTACAGGCTCCCTAACTGAGAGAATGATACCTTTAAAGCAGCAGATAGTAACTGGCATTGCATCCTAAAGGGAGGCCAGCAGTCCCTGAAGTGCCAATCCTCGGGTCATATTTTAAATTTAATTGTTTTACTATTTGGCCAACAAAGAAGTTGCTCCATGAATACTTACTACATATTCAAAGGCAACTAAATATCTCTAGGGAGAGGCCCTGGTACATCAGCCCATCCTCGCTGGCTCCACCCCGCGGTCTCAGGGAGACTTGTTGACCTCTAGGGTTGTCGCTCTCTACTTTGCTCCTGTCGCTTCCATCTCTCATCCCTGCGCGTCTGGGTAACAGCCAGGTAGCTCCGCTACCGCCACGTAGCCCTGCATTGAGGGGCGACCGTGGGCCCCCTGCCTGCGCTGCACGGACCGAAGTGCCGGTCGAGAGCGCGATCCTGACAGTCTTTCCAGCCCTTTCCCTGCAGCTCGGCCCTCCTACGCAGTTTCTGGACCTTCCCGAGCTTTAGTCGCGGGTCGCAGGGTCAAGCTCCCCAGAGATAACATCCTGGGCCGTGTTTCACAGCGGAGACACAAGCAAGCAAGCATCCTCCACAAGACCCGATCCCATTTCTGCTCCTCTCGGTGGAAGACTAGTCAGTGCCCCCGCGGAGGCTTCTGGGAACTGTAGTTCAGCCCACAAAGCCACTCTGCGCAGGCGTACATCATCACTTTTGCCTCCCACTCTCCCTCTGGGAAAAGGAGTCCCGAAACCCTAGAGTTGCAGCACCGTGATTTGTGGGAATTAGGGTCCCGCTCCAGGAGCCATGCGCACGCGCAATTCCGCTTCAGGCTGCAGGCTTCAGCTCATTGTGTCCTGACTGTTATGTGGAGGCTATGCTCTGATGCCGCGGTGGCGGCTCCTCGAAGGGCAGCCCCGCGGTGACCAGCAGCGTTCAGAGTCGAGCCGGAGAGCGACGGTCAGGTCTGGGGGAAGGGCGTGCTGGGTTGTGGTCCGTTTTAGAGGACATGGATCCCATGCCCTTAACTTCGCAGCATATGTACTGAGATTTGACGCCACGCAGAGCAAGAACTGGCAGAATGGTCTTGTGGTGGAACTGAGGGATCCGAACGTGATTGTATATGAAGAAGGGTGGCTGTCTCTAGCGTGTCTGAGGGCAGACTCAGGAAGGCGGTAGCATNCAATTGATGAGTATATTCCAGGTGGGGCTTCGCGTCCTGTCTGAGGAACCTGAGAACGGGGCAACTGCAGTGCAGCCCCTGCACTTGACAAAGCGGTGAAGTGTGGCTTGTGTGAATGATTCCCTCCCCCGCCCTCCCATACACACCACTCAAATACACTCACTGCCTTTGACTCCAGGTCACTTAACCGAATCCTGAGACCACAAAACAGTTTGGCCTACAAAGCTTCTGAGATGAAGATCTGGCTTGCTTAGCTCTCCTTTTTTTCTCTTCCTTCCCTCTCACCAGGATCAAGCTGTCCCAGGAGGAAAGAATGTCTTCAGACTCCCAACCATACCTTTAGGGAAAAGGACAGAGGATGGTTTGAGAGCTGTGGCTGGGACAAGCTTTCTCCAAGGGAAGGTCAAAGCCGTTAAGACGCAGACCGGGAAGGCATGGAGGATCTGACCAAAGGAAAGATGCCAAGGGGAAATGGCATGGTGAGCAAATCACCTTACAGATGAGGCAAGGAGGAATTCTCGCAAAAGCATTAGGGAACTGGGAGCAAACTGACCAAAGAACTCATTGCTTTGGGGGCACTGAGGATGCCAGGATATGGATGGTCAGGTACACACCCTGTGACTTTTAACCCAACCCTCTCATCACAGGTGTGCAGGTGCTTCTAGCCTGGGGAATCCCATAGTTGCAAAGCTCCTCACCTGCCTCCTCCATGCTTGGTGGTCCTCAGAGAGCTCAGCAGAGAAAAAGGAATGGCTGTCAGCCACCTCCCAGCCCTGGTCCAGGTGAGTGGAGAAGGAGTGTTGTGAGTCACTCGCCTCCACAGTCGGGTTCTTGACTTGAAGAATATAAGGTTGTTTGCTCTTACTCCAGTCTCCCCCAAACACCTGACCCCAGTTGCTCCCTTCCACCTCGCATCTCATCCTCATGGGCTTTGGAGCTGTACATAAGTCATGTAAATGGCACAGGCGGGCAGGAGTCCAACTTAGTCTGAAATGAAAACCTTTCACTTTGTATTAGCCAGTAAGATGGGAGTCCAAAATGGTAAAAACAGGATCTGACATAGGAGCCAAGAGAAGGAATTTGAATCTTTTCCTGTGAAGATGGGGCTTTGTAGACTCTTTTCACTTCTTTCTTTCTTTTCAAGATACTATGTAACTTGTTTCAGAGAACTATTTAAAGTCACTAAAAATATTCGAAGAACTCTACTTCTAGAGGCTAGGGGTATAGCTTTGTGGTAGAGAACTTTGGTGGTGTGTAAAAGGCTGTAGGTTCAGTCTCCAGCACCACACACACACACACACACACACACACACACACACACACACACTAAGATGGCATGGTGGTTTACACCTGTAATCCTAACACTTGGAAGGCTGCAGGAAGAAGATTGAAAGTTCAGGGCCAGCCTGGGTTACATGGAGAGCCTTCTACATAGAGCTCAGTATAAGCGGACGTTTCCTATCCCAACTACCTGTTCCCAAATACCGGCAGCCTCTTCCCAAATTACCACACAGAGGCTTACATTAAATATAAATGCTCAGCTAATAGCTCAGGCTTGTTACTAACTAGCTCTTACAACTTAAATTAACCCATCTCTATTAATCTATGTATTGCTGTGTGGCTCATGGTTTTACCTGTCCTTTAGCATGTCTTGCTTCCTCAGCCGCTGGCTCACTGGCATCTCTCCTGACTCCGCCCTCTTTCCCATCATTCTCAGTTTGGCTTTCCCACCTAACTTCCTGCCCAGCTACCAGCCCAGCTTTTTATCAACCAATGAGAGTAATACATATTCGCAGTGTAGAAAAGGATTGTTCCACAGCAGCTCAGGGCTGAAGAATATTCTGAGTAGTGCCAGCCTATTTATAGCCAGGTTCGTTTGGTAAAACCTGTTCTAATTCCTTCACTTTTAGGCCTTTAACTTTGTAGGACAGGAACGTATGGGAGGTGAGAAGTTGGGTGAACAACCAACCAGTTCCAGCTTGCTGACTGCTCATTCTCTTGTTCTTTTGTAAGAAAAAGCTTTATTTAGAGGCTGAAAGTTCAAGGTTGGGCAGCCATGTGTAGCAAGGGCTCTCTGCTGCATTGTATGTAGTAAATGGTACCACAAGGCAGGAAAGAGAGGGGTGTGGAGAGTGTTGTGTGGTGAGAGGAAACAAGAAAGAGTGCCAGAGGTGTTAAATTCACTTTGTAACAACCTGCTCATAATGGCCACTGCAATCCAGAGAGACATGCCCCATCCCTCCCGTTCCCACAAGATGTGCATTGCGCCCTTCAGAGAATGGAGCTCAAGCAACTCACTCCCTTCCCATATAAGCCCCACCTCTTACAGACTTCCCACTTCCCAACACGTTTGCACTGGGCGCCAGGCACAGGTATGTTGGAGGAATGAACCATATCTGAGGCGTAGCAGTTAAACACTGCTTATGTTGCTTACAGGTTGCCAAGATTTGGCTGCCATCAGTCAGACATAACTTAGGGATGTAAAATGTGCCAGGTCTATGAGCTATGTTAGAAACCTGAGATGAATAATAGTTCTTGATAAGCCAATTCATGGGTTAACTTCAGCCAGTGTTTCTTGGCTCCTTGATGTGTACCAAGGCTTTGGGTATAGGTAACAAACTTAATTAAGCTATCTTAAATTAAAGCAGACATTTATTTTTTGCTTCCCCTTGACCCTTCTTCCTCAGTGCACACTAGCTCCCTGTGAAGACCACCCTGTGAGTGGTGCTGTTCTCCATGCTAGATTTCAGGCTCCTGAGAGACACTCTTTCTGTCCTTGTTCAGACTTTCCAAGGAAGAGATGAGTTATAATCAGAGAAGACATAGGTGTCAGAGTGATTATTTCCATGGTGTGTGTGTGTGTGTGTGTGTGTGTGTGTGTGTGTGTGTGTGTACGCATTCGTGTGTATGCATGCGCACACACACTCACACATGTGTTGGGGTTGGTAGAGTAGCAGTGGAGGAAAAGGAAGACTTACTGAAAACAATGGTCATATGCCACTGAACGACATGGGTACATTCTGAGAAGTGCATCGTGAAGCTGTTTCATCTTGATGTAAACACAGAGGATATTTTTCCCAACCTAGATGGTGTGGGTCAGCCATTCAATCTGGCCTCCTAGTGTAATCCAGAGATGTGGAAAACATGAAACACGTGAGGTTACTGCTGGGGAAACATGGCATGCTGTTCTACAGTAAAGGTTTCTTGAATGTATCAGAGTATACTCTAAACTAATAATTTAAAAAGAGTACAAGTGTATCAATGCTGTTTGCTGTCATCATCAAGGGTTAGCTGCTGTACAATACTGTCTGTATTATGCTTTTATATTGCTGCTGGTGCAATATGTNTATCTAAACCATCATCACCACAAACATGAAAGTTTGTGTTATGCTAACATTACAATACGTTAGGGCTGTGGAGAAAGATGGGAGATGTTGTGGGCAAGTAAACAAGTTCACAGTCTCACTATTTCTCTACAATTGGTGTCAAAGTGGGGGACAAAACATGTCTTCAGCACAAAGCTCAGCCTAGGAGATGGTGAAGACATGCCTAGCTTGTCCCCAAACACCAGCTTCCTGCAGGCTAATGGTCTCCATGAGCTGGGACAGCCAATATTGGCTTTCCTGCGATATCTCCTGATCAGTAAGAAAGGGTTCTTTGTTACAGGACTTGGTGACTTTCAAGGATGTGGCTGTGCTCTTCACTCAGGAGGAGTGGAGACGGCTGAGCTCTGCCCAGAGGGCCCTGTATAGGGATGTGATGTCAGAGAACTATAGCAACCTGGTCTCGTTGGGTAAGCTGGACACCACAGCATTTAGCTTCACCTCTGGGGACTTGTTATGACCCCCCCTTGAACTGCTATACAACAGCTTGGGTTGGAATTGGGCCTGCTGATGATACTGTCTTCACTGCTACTATGTGTCTGTCCCCTTAATGTCCCCAAAGCTCTGCTGAAGTCGTACCTGGAGATGTGTCACTGAGAGAGATTTGGGAACAGAGGGTCTGTTTCAAGCCCAAGCCACGCCCCCCCCAAACATGCTCCCCTTCCTTTCTAATCTCCATTTCCAAAAAGTTCTGACAACCAGCTGTCATCCTTACAATGACTTTTATCTTCATTATGAACAGATAAGATCAATTTTTCTTCCTTCTTCAAAAACAGGACTCTCGGGATCCAAACCAGATGTGTTTTTTCACCTGGAAAAAGCAGACAAATGCATGTCAGAGGATGCTCCAGAAGGCTTTGTTCTTGGTAAGAATCATGCATGCGGGACATTGGGAGGAGCCCGGTGGGTGGGGTAGGCATGAGGTCTCAGCAAATGTGACAGGCCTGCGCCACATTGTCCCAGCACACATATCCAAACTGGCATTCATTATGGAAGTCTATACTTGTCTGAGCCCTTCCTTCCATCATTTCTTCTCTCTCTTTGTTTCACATTAATTAGTAGTCTGGGGCTGGAGAGGTGGCTCAGCAGTTAAGAGTGCTTGCCCTCCATAGGCACACTGTACACACATTCATACACATAAATGAAAATAAATTTTAAAAAATTAGCAGTCCTCTTCCCCTACTCCTGTGTTGGAGGGNCCTCTCTTACATCTGACATGTGGGAGGCACCTGCCTTTCTCTGTGAGGAGTCTCCTGGGGCTCTGGAAACAGTTCTGTGCGCCCTGAAGCGCCCCTTTTTCTAGCAAAGCCCTACACATGTCCTCACCTCACTCTTGTTTCTCTAACCACATGGAAGTGTATTCAACCAGCATTTGCCTGCCCTCCTGTGCCAGGCTGTGTGCTTGGCTATGGGTGCTAGAAGGGCCAGGATTGTTGTAGACTTGCCTCTATTGCTCACACCTAGTGCAGACTTGCTGCCTGGGATAGAGAGAACATGACAGCTCAGTGGCTGTCGCTTGTCCTGAGGAGTCCCCTGGGGGTTGTGACTCAAAGATGGGGATATGTCTTTCTGCTACTTTGAAGTATTCTAGAAAGCTCCCTGCTTTACCTAAGATGCTATAACATTACACTTTCCTGTAGTGTGTTACAGACTGTAAAATATCTTCTTTTTTTTTTGAAACCGAGTCTCTCTACATAGTCCTGGCTGTCCTGGAACTTGCTATGTAGACCAGGCTAACCTTGAACTCACAGAGATCCACCTGCCTCTGCCTCCTGAGTGCTGGGATTAAAGGCATGTGCCACTACACTTGACCTGTAAAGTATCTTTTAAGACTGTTACTATTTTTTCACTGTAATCCAGTGAAATAGGCAGAGGTTTATATTTTATAGGTGATATCCACCCACCTCAAATGTCTAGGACTCAGTGTTTGATNGAATTTAACTATCATAACTCAAAATTGCAGTTATTAAAAAATATTTAATTTACCACTGATATAGCTCAGTGATAGAGCATACATGAGGTCTTAGGTCAATGTTTCTCAACTTATGGGTTGAGACCCCTTTAGGGGTTGGATGACCTTTCACANGGGTCTCCTAAGACTATCAGAAAACACAGATATTTACATTATGATTCATAACAGTGGCANNATTACAGTTATGAAGTAGCAACAAAAATAATCTTATGGTTGGGGGTCACCACAACATGAGGAACTGTGTTAAAGGGTCGCAGCATTAGGAAGGTTGAGAACCAACTGTCCTAGGTTCAATCCCCAATACAGGGAAATAAAATCTTTAACTCACCCCTATAGAATATTCTATGGATTCGATGTTCTTTGACAACCAAATGCCCTAACACACTGAGCCAACTTGCCAGCCCAAAATCTCCANCATTTTAAGTACTGACAAACCACCACACCTGACCTCAGATGACAGATGACAGTCAAAATTCAGACACTGAAACTATCCTACAAAATTACCATACGTTGTATGTATAAGGTATACATAAACATATGGGGGTTTCAAGTTTAATCTTGGATCCCATCCTCAAGATTTCTCATTATGCTTGTGCAGACATCCCAAACAGTGAACAATCTCTTCCCAGGCATTTCAGATAAGGGCTGCTCAGCTGTNTTAGATTTTTCCATTGTTGTGCCCATTACTTTTGGCTTAGCATAGANAGTTATTTTTTAATTAGCATACACAGCATTAGGTTTCATTTATAGACTTTTCGAACAACGTTCATTTTGTTGATTCTCATCCTCTTTTCCCCATCCCTCTGACCCCCCCCCTTCCACTGTTAAGTCATATACATGCTATTGCCCGTCCCTTCTCAACATCTCTTTCTCCCTCTCTTGGGCTCCTTTCTTGTTTCGTAGCCTATACCCACACTCCCACNCAACACGTAGAAACATTACAAGCTGGGATGTAATGAGCCAGAATATGTAATTTTTTCCCTCTGAGTCTGAGTTACCTTGCATAATATAACACTTCCCCCTCCCTTCCATTTTCCTGAAACTTGCATTTTTCTTTATGGTTTCTTAAGATTCACTCTGTATATGCACCACATTTTCATTGTCATTTCCTGTTGATGGACATCTAGGCTGGTTCTATTTTCTTGCTATTGTGAATTAAGCACAAATAAACATGGATGAGATGTGGTGGCATGTAGAGTGCTCTGGGTATCTGTTAAACATGAGATAGCCAGGTCATATGNTAATTCTATTTTTAATTGTTTTTAGAACTCTCCATACTGATTTCCATATGGCTGTGCATTACACTCCCACCAGCAGGAAATAAGGCTTTTTCTCTTTGCTCACATCTTGCCAACACTCATTCTTAGACAGTTATTTTTAATCACAGAAAGAAAAATANCNTGATAGATGGTTTTGCTTTTTATGTTTTCTGTCCTCTGGGCCACGAGCTGACAGAGAGAGCTGAGAGTTGAGTGCTGCACGGGGTGCTCTGGGGTGGGCATTTGTGCTTGCCGACACTTTTAATCTCTAATGTACTGCAAATCAAGAGTGATGGGTGCACTCTGCAGCTGACCTCACCCAGTGGAGATAACAGATTTGGACTGATTGAATGCTGCTCTTGGGGGGAAGGTTGGGATTAGCACAAACTCACCTGGCTCCAAAGCTGTTGCATTTTCTTCCCTTCTCCACATTCCTTTTAATCGTGCAGAATCCCAAGGGAAATGACTAGACCTTATCTCAAGTAGCTGCTAGTCGTTTTTATACTTCCTTCCTCCTTTATTCATCTGTTATGTCTGTGTCTCGTACCCTTCAGCTTTTAATTCTCTCTTTTGATCTATGAATGTGTTTGTTTATAGCCATTCAGAGTTTCATTTATAATTTTACTTTTTACTTTATTTGTGTGTGTGTGTGTGTGTGTGTGTGTGTGTGTGTGCAGGTACCTACATATCCAGAAGCCAGAGGATGTTGAGCATCGTTCTGTCTTATTTCCTTGAGGAAGGCCCTCTCACTGAACCTGGAGCTTGCTATTTTTCAGCTAGATTGGTGGCCAGCAAGNCCCAGTGATTTTCCTGTCTCTGTCACCCTCCTCTCCAGTGCTGGGGTTACAGCTGCTTGTGGCCATACTTGGCCTTTACANGATGCTAGGGATCCAAACTCAGGTTCTCATGCGCCTGNAACAAGTGTTCTTACCTATTGAGCCACCATCCCTATCCCCATTTATCATTTTAATTTTGTATTATGTCCTCTTATTCTCCGTCTTCATTGCATTTTTTTCTCTTAAATTTATTGGGAAATATTTTAGAGCTGATATATTGGCCTTCCATGTTGCAATTTTATTTTTGNACTTAGCATTATAATTTCTTTTGGGGCCTTAAAATGCATTTATTTTGAATATTGTACACTGACTATAAAAATAACATAATTTTTGAACAGTTTTATGTGCTGAAATTATATGCCCCTTTGCCCAGCAAAAGTCCTACTTTTATTTTTCAGTATTGGGGATTGAACCCAGAGCATCATACATACTCTACCACTAAGCTGTGTACCCAGCCCTAAGGAGTTTAAACAATGATAAAGATGCAATATTCATATCCTACCACCCAGTTTAAGAAATGAGATCTAACCTCACCTTTGAAGTCCAGTGTGGTTCCTCACCACATCTTCCTCCTAGTACACTAGAAAACCAATAGCTTGGTTTTAAATGTTG
>LZPO01017708.1:37055-56078 GCA_001675575.1 Neotoma lepida | reverse complement strand
CCAATCACCACCACCGGTACTGAAAAAGGAACTCAGGTCCCCAGGATGCTGAGCCTTCTCTTCAGCCCCATTAGCTTTGTCTTGTGTCAGAATTTCCTGGACTTCTTTTCTGGGTCATATTTTGTTGCCNTGGNAAAATACTTGAGAGAAATGACTCAGAAGGAAGGTTTATTCTGGCTCAGTTTCAGAGTTTGTAGTCCATGGTGAGCAGGCTCCNTTGCTTTTGGCCCCTGTGGTAAGACAGAAACACCATNGAGGAAGGGAGAGGAAAGCCTCCACTTCATGGTGGCCTGGAAGCTAAGGGACAGAACAGGAAGAGGTCAGGAACAGGACATACTCTCAGTAACATGCTTCCTCCAACCAAACCCTGCCTCCTAGTAGCTCATTCTCCTCGGAACTAAAAATGAATGAGGTTAAGACTTAGGGGTGGCTTAGTGCATAAATGCTTGCTGCACAAACACCAGGACCTGACTTCAGATCCCCACCTCTTGGGTAAAAGCTGTCCATGACATCATACATCCATAACCCTAGCATTGGAGGGCAGAGACAGGAGGCTCCTAGGGCCCACTTTCCAGCCAGTCTAGTGAAACAGCAAGCTTCAGGTTCAGGAAACTCCATCTCAAAAATAAGATAAGAGAGTGATTGAGGAAGCCACCCAGCGTTAACCTCTGACCTCTAAAAGTGTTCTCGTCTAACATCTTGGTTGGATCCCTAAATTTTGCATGTGAGGTGACATCGAGCTTTTTATTCCCAGTTGTCTTTGAGTTGTCTCCCAAGAACTGCTACCATTTTTTACCTTTGTTTGGTGAAGGTGAATGTAAACTTTCTTTGAATAGTGCATGGTATTGAGACATAACTTCTGATATTTAAAACCACCTTTACCTACTGAGCCATCTCCCTGGTCCTATCCTAGATTTTTTTTTAAGTAAACTGATTTTGAAGTAATATGTAATATAGAAAAGTACACATATTTTAACTGTATAATTCATTAAATTTTAACAGCACGAACACATCTGGTTTTCTTCTGCCTCAGAGCTCTTATGGAATGATGACTGCTGTGATCATTTCTCCGGCTTATAGAAAATGTGTGTGTTCATGTTTTTGTCCAGTGTGTTCCTAAGAAGTTCTGTGTTTATGCATCTTTTGAGCCTTAGTAGACCTAGTGAAGTAGTTTCGCCAGTGTTTGTGCTGACTTATATTCCAGCTAGCAGACTAGGAGAGCTCATGCCCTTTTACACCCTTGGAGTGTGTCAGCATTCTGGAGGATGTGTGGAGTGTCTCAGCTGATGACGCTGAACCTCATTATACTTTTATTTGTACTAAACGCCTAAGCATCCTCTTGTATAAAGGATCCATAAGACTTCTCTCCCTTTCTGTTTAGCTGTCTGACCTTCTCTTGTTGATTTAGAGAATTGTATAGTGAGGGTTTCGGTTCCCACTCTGAACAGTGATGCCATCTGATAAGCACAGGTTTTCAATTTTTAAGGTAGTTTAATGTATTACAGTTCTTTTTCTTCTTGTGGCTAATGCTTGTGTCTTTTTAAAAATGCATTGTGGAGGGGCGGTGGGGGAAGAGGTCCGAGGACAGGTTTTCAGGATTGGATTCTCTCCTTCACCTTGTTTTTGAGGCAGTCTCTCTTGTTTCTCCTGCGGTACTCATGCTCCACACTAGCTGGCCTGCAAGGTCCCGGGCTGTACTCCTGTTGCCATGTCCTGTCTCCCTGTANGAGTGCTGGGACTACAGATGCAAACCACTGCATCTGCCTTTGTACCTGAGTTCTGGGAGTTAGGCTGGAGTAGCAAGCGCTTTTACCCACCCAGCCATCTCCCCGGCCCCTTGTGTCCCTATTGAAGATGTCTCAAGCTAATGACAATCTGTTTACTCCAGCAGCTTTATTATTTTATCTTTCATGTTTAGGCCCACAATTTGACTTTCTCCGGGTATCCAGCTGACCAGGATCACTTACTAAAAGGACCATTTTCCCCCAAGTGTACCATGCCTTCCCCTTGTCAGGCATACACTGACTGCTAATGTGTAGGTCAGTTCCAGGTTCTGTAATCTGGTCTATGAATGTGTTTATCAGCAATCGTGTTTCACTCTCTGTCTAATCTCATGCTATTCTAATGCTTCCAATTACTCTAGAGGTTCAATTCTTTAACCAGAGCGTTGCTATTGCATGGGTACTATATATTTTGATCATTTTTTTTCCTCCTCCCTTTTGGATTCTCCCCACCCAAATTTATGATATCTCTCTTGCATGCTAGAGAATTTTTGGAGACAAAATCCTCTCTCTCTCTCTCTCTCTCAAAAGATTTTATTATTTATGTGTGTGTATGTTTTCCTGTGTGTATGTCTGTGTACCACATGTGTGCTTGATGCATGCAAAGGCAGGAAGAGGGCATTGGATGTCCTGGAGCTGGAGTAACAGACATACATTAGCCACTATGTGAGTGCTAGGAATTGAACCCGGATCTTCTGGAAAAACAGCCAGTGCTCTTAACCACTAAGGCATCTCTTCATCCCCCAAATCTTTTTTAAAATTTATTTATTTATTATTTATTTATTTATTTATTTATTCATTTATTTATTTATTTATTTTACATCCCGGTGGAAGCCTCCCCTCCCTCTTCTCTTCCCACTCCCTCCACCATTTCCCCTCCACCTCCCCTCAACCCATCCCTCTTCTCTCCCCCCACCCATCCCTCCTCCATATTCACTCAGACAGGGGCAGGCCTCCCACGGGCATCAGCAAAGCATGGCATATCAAGCTGCCATAAGACCAAGCACCTCCCCATATTCAGACTGGTCAAGGCAACCCAGCATGAGGAATAGGTTCCCAAGAGCTAGCCAAAGCACCAGGGACAGCCCCTGCTCCCATTGCCAGGAGTCCCACAAATAGACCTAGCTACACAACTGTCACATATATGCAGAGGGTCTAGGTCAGTCCCATGCAGGCTCCCTGGTTGTTGGTTCAGGCTCTGTGAGTTCCCATGAGCCAGGCCAGCCATTTCTGTGGGTTTTCCTGTGATGTCCCTGACTACCCTCCACCCCTACCCCAGTCCCTACAATCCCTTCTCTCTCTCCTCAGCAGGACTCCCCCAGCTTAGCCCAATATTTGGCCATGGGTTTCTGAATCTGCCTCAATCAGTCACTGGATGAAGGTTCTCTAATGACAACTGGGATAGTCACCAATCCAATCACAGGCATCCCCCAAATCTTATTCTTTAGCCCACATTAACCTCAAACTTGTAGTGGTCTGTCTGCCTCAACTTCTTAAATATTGGGATTACAAGCATGAATCAAGCTTGGCCTATCTTAGATATTTTTGAGCTTTAAAAGTCAGATAAAATCTATGTAATCACAAACAAAATGAATACTGTTCTCAGAATTCCAACCCAGGTGCAGGACCTTTGAAATCAAGCTCCCAGACACTCCTGCCCTAGGTATAGCAGTAGATGAGCCTCCACCATACTCCTGTGTTCACGTCTCTGGCTCTTTCCCTTCACGTTACCACTTTAAGTCTTCAGCTGCAGTTTCTTTGTTAGCATTGTTAACGGGCTATTCATTTCATTTCATCAAGCTGTTTCACTAGGGTGAAAGTGACGTTTCTGTTCTCAATATCTTTCAGGAGGGATTACAATGACCACGAGTAAGAAGTTTCTCAGGGCAGATATCCCTAAAAGAGAGTCAGATCGATGGATAGTGAAGGAGAGAGTCACCAGAGGGCCTCACTGGGAACNTNCTAACCTGTTAGACTGGCAGTACCAGGAAGGTCAGGAGGTCAGGTTGCAGCAAGTGGTCCTCACCCAACAGTACACTCCATCAACGCTTAGTGGGCAGAAAGTCGAGGCGTCTGAGAAGGGCTGCACAGGGAACTCATTACCCATTCAGAGTCAGCNATCTCAAGCAAGCAAAAAAGCTTTTGAATGCAGTGAGTGTGGAAAAGCCTTCTCTAAGAGTTCCACCCTTAAGAAACATCAGAAAATTCATACTGAAAAANTCAACACAAGTCAGAAAACNCCTGTTAAAGAAAAACGCTACGAATGTAGAGAATGTGGGAAAGCCTTTCACCAGAGTACACACCTTATCCATCACCAAAGAATTCACACTGGTGAGAAACCATATGAATGTAAGGACTGTGGCAAGGCCTTCTCAGTGAGCTCTTCGCTTACCTACCACCAGAAAATCCATACTGGAGAAAAGCCTTTTGAATGCAACGTTTGCGGAAAAGCCTTNATCCGGAACATACATCTTTCCCACCATCATAGAATACATACTGGAGAGAAACCTTTCCAATGTAACGTTTGTGACAAAGCTTTTGTTTGCAGAGCACATCTTACCAAACACCAGAACATTCACAGCGGTGAGAAACCNTATAAATGTAANGAATGTGGGAAGGCCTTCAATCAGAGTACAAGTTTTCTTCAGCACCAGAGGATACACACTGGGGAGAAACCCTTTGANTGCAGCGAATGTGGAAAAGCCTTCAGGGTGAACTCTTCCCTCACTGAACACCAGAGGATTCACACTGGGGAGAAACCATATAAATGCAGTGCATGCGGNAAAGCATTCAGGGACAATTCATCTTTTGCACGACATCGGAAGATTCACACTGGAGAAAAACCTTATAGATGTGGCTTGTGTGAGAAAGCTTTCAGGGACCAGTCAGCCCTGGCACAGCATCAGAGAATTCATACTGGGGAAAAGCCTTACATGTGTAACATATGTGAGAAAGCTTTCAGTGACCATTCAGCCCTTACCCAACATAAGAGAATTCATACAAGAGAAAAACCATACAAATGTAAAAGCTGTGGGAAAGCTTTTCTNCGAAGCACACACCTCACTCAGCATCAGAGGATTCACACAGGAGAGAAACCTTATAAATGTAACAAATGTGGGAAAGCATTCAACCAGACTGCAAACCTCATTCAGCATCAGAGGCATCATATTGGAGAAAAATGATGTATGGATGCCACTCACAAGGAAGTACTGTGGAATTGATGTCATTAATCATTGAATATAAGAGAAAACAAAGACTCACAATGAAGTCTTTTATTAGGAAGCTTGTATTTACTAGGAGCCAAGTTTCATGATGCCATGGTTTTGAGAATGTTAAGGATGGCAAACACACCTTTCTCTTTAGTACTGCCTCAGTTGTACCAATAGTAGTACTTTTCTTATTGGCCTGAATTACCAAGTATTAGAACCAAAATGAAACTTCATTAAAAGTATAAATGTCAGCTTATCAAATTCACAATTTGTTAAGATAATTATAAAATTATAAAAATTGAGTGAGAAGCAAATGAACAAGAAAGTAAGAAAATGGTCTANATGAATTTTAGTCTAGATTTTCTCCTATAAGAAAGTTGCCATCTTTAATAGCACCCTTTGTCTGCCCTCACTCACATCCCTGATGCCTANTTTAGAGAAGTTGCTGTCAGTCACCCATGCATGAGTCAAGAATCTTTAAATCATGCTTCTCATGATTCTGCCTCTGTTTCAACCACCTTTTGTCAAATCCCCTGGCTTACCTGCCCACTTGCTTCTTACATGTGTTCTTCTGGGAAGGTTCACTTGAATTGTGTGACCCTCTTCTGACTGAGCTCTAACTNTTATTACCGTGTTCCTTGTTATCACCACCATGGACCTCATTCGTGATGCAAATCTGAATTGCCAAATCGGTAGTGTCCATGATACTAGATTTCTCACCCAAATAGAGCTTTCAGAACTCAAGGTCTCTTTCTGGAGGTAAAGAGTCATCAAAGGTATTGTATCACTCAGTTATACAAGACCTCAGCTAACTACAATACTGGTAATACCTAAATAAGGGCTTTCCCCTGATAGCCATTAATTACCCTCTAGCCATTCCAAACCATAGTGAAGTTACACCATCCACAGGAGTCAGGGGCTTGATCAGTTTCAAGTCCACTTCCACTTTTATGACTTGCCATCACCCCATATACAATTGAAAAGAGATGAGGGCTCTAAGGCCAGTATTCAGATGCTATGACCCATTACTTGTTCCTGGTCAGTCTTCTGTAGCTACTGAATTTAGAGTGTATCTGCCACTCCCATATTATTGAACTGTGCATCCTGGTCCTTGTCCGGCTTTTGTCCGGGTTTCTGAAGGTATTAATTCTGTGTTCTATAAAAGCAATATGCCTATAAGTTCTGCCTATATGTTTGAAAGTTCATTTCTTTTCCTCCACTGGGGCATCCTACCACTTAAAGACTCTGTTGTTCTGACAGTGTTGANCAACATACTGAGCAATTCCAGGGGTCCTGAGATGAACAGTAGCACCATTGACATTCTCTGGTCAGGGCCAGACCCAAGCCCAAAAGGCTGTGACAGGCTAATCCTATAGGCAGGTCTTTTACTATCATTAATCCCTCAATATTTTTTTTTTGTAGAAATCCCAGTCACAACCATGCATCTTCCTATATGCAGGCCCTGGGGACATTCTTCCACACCTAAAGGAACAAAGGATCTCTACTACTGCAAGGTGGTATGTAGTCCACCTTGGAGATGGAGGAGCGAATAAACTCATTCCAGGAGGGAAGTTCCTGGTTCCTGGTTTGTGGAAGTGCCATTTATGAAGCTGGGCAGTCTTGTTCCCTAAAGCAGTACAGTAAAAGAGGAAATTCTATATCGTGTCAGACTCTAGGTTGTTGCATAGACCTGGAAGCTTTGGGCACCTCAAAGCCTAAGTTCANTTTTTAGCAAATAAAGCCCACCTATGTGGGGCAGGCCTCTCATGTTAAGTGACTGAAAATATAAGTCCTCCATTATACATGTAAAGGAGCATTTCAAGAGGTTACATGGCACTGCCAAGGGTGTGTGTCTACGCATCCATCTGCAGTCTCACGTGGCTGGACTTGCAGATTGTGTATTAACCTGCAGCGCCATGTTCCCTGGTACAGAGGTCTGCTTTCAGCACTATCCATATGACCTGCTGGGTCCTTACTCACACAAACCCTCCCTTGCCTTTATCTTGAGTCTTTGAGAGTTTGCAAGTCCCTTTTTNTTTTGTATTGGCTTGTTTTGAGACAAAGGTCTCTGTAAGTCAGGCCTGTCCAAAACTTGCTAAGTCCAAGGTGGTCTCAAATTTATGGCAATCCTCCTGCCTCAGGCTCCCAAGTGTCCAGCTTGAGAGTCACATTTCTAAGTTTGCTGTTCATCTTTTTGTTAATAACAAAAGTGCCTCCTCCAGATGGCAAGTACTGCACTTGTGTCAGGGTAACCATCTCCTTTATCTTAGTGACAGCCTAGGAGAGTGGCTGCAGTCTCCTTTTCTTGGAACTTATATCTTCCTCAGATGTAGCTTGTGAAATTATGCTCATTCACTTATGCCTTTCTGGGGAGCAGAAAGGCAGTAAATAGCCTGTTAAATATACCTGGCCCAACTTGAATATCTTGTAGTGGTGCTTGGCTGGACAGTGGCTTTATGATGTTTACCAGATGGCTGGCAGTGTGTTGTTCCATCTAGGAGAACTATTGCCTGGGTACTCTTCTGTTCTTTTCTAATCTGAAGTAGCATGAACTATCTTCACNGCTGATGGGATTACCCCAACATCACCTTTGACCCCTAGTGTGCATTTTCAGGAACCTTGAGATAAGTGTGTTCTCTAGCCAGGAGTGGTGGTACAGGCCTTTAATCCCAGTGCTCAGGAGGTAGAGGCAGGCAGATCTCTTGGAGTTTGAGGACAGTCAGGACTATCGAGAGAGAGAGACCATGTCTCAGAAAAAAAAAATTTCTCCCACGTGCTCTCTTTTGATCTGCCTGGTTTTAGACAAGACTTCAGGTTATTGAGAAGGGTTTTTCCCCACCGGCTGCTAGTCAGGTTAATTTCAAGGCAGTTGCTAGGAAGAGGAATTCTTTCCATCTCTAGATTTCATAGTCTTAATGGCTGACCACTTATGTACCCTAACCATGCAGAAGGACCAGTGCTTGGGACCTTTCAGGATTACAGTTAGCAAGCTGTCCATGGCACGTCTTCAGAAGCTCCTCATCACACATCCTATTCACCCTCTGGGCTCCACACAGTGTGCAGAGATGGCTCCCAACACTCATAATACTGTCTTCTGGAGTCCTGTCCGTGCCTGTGTGGAGGAAGTGCTGAGCTTGCTTGCAATGTCAGTCTCCTGCATTCCTCATCTGGACTACTGGGAGCTGAAGAGCCACCTTCCTTCAGAGCTTTCCTTCCTCCTGCAGAGCTGCCCAGAGGGAAGACACATCAGAAGTGCCAGTGCCGTTTTGCTCAGGGGAGGTTTGAGGGGTGTTCCATCTAAAGTTTCCTTGGGTTTGTGGACTCCCACAAGCAGCCACTGGAACAACCTGCCCTTTGGAGGGATAACTCCCCTTTCAAATTTCTCTTGTCTTCGTTTCTTGTCAGGACTTCCTCAACTCCCCTGATTTTATTCTGGTTTCCTTTCCCCTGTTTACCTAAGATTGCCTGGCTCTGGCAATCTTAAGTTGCATGTCCCAACCTGTCACCTTCTTCTGTATCCACTGACTGTTTTCCTTCTGGTGGCTAGAAGTTAGCTAGGAAGTTACAAGCACTTGCTGCTCTTCTAGAGGACTGGCGTTAGGCTCCCAGCACCAACATTAGATGGCTCACAACTGCCTGTAACTCCAGCTCCAGAGCATCTGATGTCTNCAAGGAGACTGTAGTGTTGTTAACTGAGAAAAATGAATTATCCTGGCCAAGGTCACCCATCTAGTAAGTGCGAGACTGGACCTAATCTCAGGTTTTCTGTTTGCTACTTATGTGTATGGGTGTTTTGCTTGCATGTTTATGTATCTTTCACTTGCCTGGTGCCCNTGGAAGCTAGGAGAGGGAGCTGGATTCCCTGGATGAAGTTACTTCACTGCCAAATGTACTAATAGAAACTATNAGCATTTCATTTCTGTCCATCTAACACTCAAAGCAGCCCCCACTTCTAAATCCCAAGAGAGGAAAACTATTTAGGGAAATTTTCATATCTAGAAATAAAAGCATTCAGAATAATAAAGAGTATTTCATTTTTGCTGTTGATTTTCTTTGTTTCTTGAGATGGGTCTCATGTAGCCCAGGTTGGCCTTGAACCAACTATGTAGCTGAGGCTGGCTTTGAACTCCTGATTCTCCTGGCTCTAGCATGTACCACCATGCTACATACTTAAGGGTATTTCTGAAGATCATTCATTTTTTAGATGATGGAAGAAATTTATATACAATTGAACATTTTATTACATTTTAGAAAAAACTGCAAACTGATAACTAAAGCAACAGAAAACTGAAGTCAAACTTCTGGGGAATGTTACATTTGTTAACTAGAATTCACTCAATAAAGTGAAAAGCAATATGTGTGATGGATTATTGGTGGTAAGTTTCCAAGAAGCAAGCATGTCATACATGTGAAAAACTAGAACTTGTGTGACAAAAACTTCACAACTAAGTCACATCTTGGATCCACTGAAGAGTTCAGACAGGAAAGACACCTCATGGATGTATTAAATGTGACAAGTTCCCAATAACAGAGGCTCTATCACTCTGTACAAAATCGGTCCTGATATGGAGAAAATCAACAATGGCGCGCATATGAGGAAGCCAGAGGAGGAAGTGGAACTCACTGTGTGCTAAGGAATTCCCACCAGAGGACAAGGATGACTGGACAGGAAGTNGGGGCTTTGGCAGGAGGCCAGGACTCTAGTCAGTAACTTCAGCTGGTGAGGAATCCATGTAGTGCAGTCAGTAGAAAACACTAGAAACCATTCTAAGTCAAAGCTTGGGGAAGACCACATGAACGCAAAAAAGAAAAAAGGTGGAGAAGCGTTCAACCAGAAGTCAAAACTCACTGCACATCAGAGAAACACAAAACAGGAAGGATGAGAAAACCTTTATTCACTCTGGAAGTGATCAGCCACACTCTTGTTTCTCAAGAGGACACATTTCACGCTTCTGGAGGAAGACTCGAACAGGACAGGAGCCTTAGTAGGAGCCTCAGAAAGCGTTCAGCAGTAAATGCGACGCCACACNTTGAACTGTGGACAAACTGGGAACACATGGAGTGGGTTCTATACAGCAGTGGGGATCTATACAGCAGAACTAGTCTGCAGAGAAGCCTTGGTGGTGGTTTCAGAATGCTCAAGTATTGCACCTCAAGGTCAAAACTCACTATACCTCAGGGCATCTGTCCACCAAAGTACAGCCCATTTTCAAATATTAGTCCCGTACCTTAAATACCGGAGAATTCACAATAAGTCAAAGCAGCTAACTCAATACATTTAAAAACGGGAGACAAAATTCCCTAACTAACACCAGCTCTGTAAAAGATTAGTAAAAAATGAAAGTNCATGCATGGTATTCCAGTAGCTTCCTCCATGTGCCTCGTGCCCACCTTTTAGAGGGCACTCCAAGAACATGTTCAGGAGAGCTTTTAGAGCCATCCTTATCGTTTAAAATTAAGCCAGGCATAGCCACACATACCTTTGATCCCAGCACTTGGGAGGCAGAGGCAGGCGGATCTCTGTGAGTTCAAGGCCAGCCTGGTTTCAGGACAGCCAGGACTACATAGAGAGACCTTGTCTCAAGAAAAAAACAACAACAAAAAACCAATAATAATTCTCACCACAGAAACAAGCCTGTTTCTGGAACCCCCTGAACAAAGCCCAGCTGTTCTTTATTCTCTCACACACCCTAATGTGTCGGCATTTCTTCAGGTTGGAGCTATTTACAGGAACATACACAGCAAAGGAACGCTGCCAAACTTTGTGGATGACCCTGTGGAAAAGACCGAAAGAGAAACGACCGCACAGAAGGCTGCCCCAGTTCCCTGTGTCACCCCCCTCTATGCTGCAGGGCCAGCCGGGCACCCAGGACTCTCATACAGGCTCTGTCCTTCTGTNTCAGGAAAGTGATATCTCCCCGATACAGACCCCCTGATTTCTTTTTGTGGCGCTTGCAATNCCCTCCGCTCNAACCCTGGATTTCATGTTGNGGTTTTCACATACAGACACCCTGGCCAGCCCCANGGTTATGCTGTTGGATCAAGATAAATCTCACCCGACCTGGCAAGCCCTGGCTTCACCATGGTCTTTGAATGCCTGCCCAGAAGGCATCAGTTTAGTCTCTGTCTTAAGGTAGAAACCTGGAAGCGAGTATTTCCTCTTGTGGGTAGGAAGGGCGGAATGATGAGGTTGGCTTGCGCAGGAAAGCGGAAGTCCAGCNTGGCTCAGGGTCTAGCTGTTTCTGAAGGCATGCCCAGCTGTGCTGGACGTGGTCTTCACACATTCCCAGCCTCTGATGGTCACTATAGATCCTTCACAGTTTCCATTGTGAAGCCAGGAGAAGTAAAGAAAGGACAGGGAGCAACCTGTGGCACGCATACTTCATCCTNCTACTTGGCATCCTCTGTGTTCTCGCTCTTGGGCGGGGCCGCCACCGTGGAGGTTGTCTTGAGGCTGCGCTTCCGCTTCTGTACGTTCTGCTCCGGATGGAACAGGATGACGTAGGTTTTGGGCACGTAGAGCATGCCAAGGGACACCGACGCACTCAGGCTCAGGGACACAGTCAGTGTGGTCGTTTGGATATAAATCTAAGCATGGAGGAGGGAACAAGACNGGACTTAGTCCTGTTTTCTCTCAACCCCACCACCTATAGCGGGAGGTGAGTTACTTCAGTCAGGTGAGCGGGAATGGGAACAAAAGAAAGGTTAGCAGGAAAAAGGCCAAGCACAGTGTGGATCCGGTGTAAGCAGGAAGATGGGTGGAGTGACACAGACTGAGTGGGCTATTAAGAAGGAAGAGGAAGTCGACTTGAGAGGTGGCTCAGTGGTAAAGGCACTTGCCATCGGGCCTGTAAACCTGAGTTAGAAGAGAACTGACTCCCAAAAGTGGTCCTACAATCTACACAATTTGTACTGTGGTACGTGTGCACGCACTTGCACACAACACACACACACACACACACACACACACACACAGAGACAGAGAGAGAGAGAGAGAGAGAGAGAGAGAGAGAGAGAGAGAGAGAGAGAGATCATAAACATTTAAAAATTCCTTTGCAAAAAGGAAGAGGAGCTGAGAGATGGCTTAGCGGTTAAGAGCACTTGCTGCTCTTGTGGAGTATATGGGTTCAGTCCAACACTAGAGGGCTAACAATCACCCATAACCCCAGTTCTAGGGGACCTATGCCCTTTTCTGGCCTCCAAGGGCTCCTGCATGCATGTGATATACACACAAGCAAGCAGGCATATGCAAAATAAAAATAAATAATTTTCAAATTACAAAATAAAATGAAGAGAGTGGCACTTGGGAAAAGGCTCCCACTCCTAAAGAGCCAGAATTTATTAATGNGTAAATGAATGAACAAGTTTTTAAATATAGAAATGAGGGAATAGACAAGGCTTTCAAAAAGGAGTGAATAACACACCAAACGATGGCCCAGGTGAACAAACAAATGCTCTCTAGTCATGAGCAGGTGACTAGAGAAAGAGTCACACAATTGGCCAGTAGGTTAGTGAGGTAAGCAGCATAAGCTATAGGAAGAAATTAAAAGAGAAAGAGTAGAGGGCTAGAGAGATGGCTCAGAGGTTAAGAGCACTGGCTGCTCTTCCAGAGGTCCTGAGTTCAATTCCCAGCAACCACAGGGTGGCTCACAATCATCTGTAATGAGATCTGGTGTCCTCTTCTGGCATGCAGGCATACATGCAGGCAGAACACTGTATATATAATATATAAATCTTTTTTAAAAAAGAGAGAAAGAGTGGAAGATAAGACATTAAGAAGAGTGCTAGAAGGATGGATGAGTAGATGGAGAAAGAGAAGAATGAAGAAACAGGCACAGGGCTATAAGAGAGACATATGAGTGCAGCCAAGCCACAGTCATTCAAATGAGGCATCAGAATGGGTGGTCCAGCTCCTAGACAATCGAGCCCTTCAGTAGGGGCTAAGGGGTGGGNAGGAAAAGCNTTCTGGGGGACCCGGTTACCTTCTCAGCTGACTGGGCGGTGCCAAAGAAGATGGGAACAAAAGCCAGCCAGATAATGCAGGTGGTGTACATGGTAAAGCCGATGGGCTTGGCCTCATTGAAGGTCTCAGGCACACCTCGGGCCTTGATGGCATACACCGTACATGTGACCATGAGCAGGAGACTGTAGCCCAGGCAACCAATGAGGGACAGATCAGACATATCACACTTGAGCACACCCCTGGCCTGCTCCGGGTCCACCGTCCTCTGCTCCTCATAGTCAATCACGCTGTGTGGAGGCTGGGCCCCCAACCATGCTATCACTCCCACTACCTGTAGGAACCAACACAGTGTCAGGGAAATATTGTCTTCTGGTGATGAGTCCATTACAGCCCCTCACCTAGGTCTCTGGCAGGTCAGATTCCCTGTGATGTTCTTGGCCTATTGAGTTGGATGCTCAGTCTTGAAAGATTCACCGTGAAGGATCACCCAGGGGTGTGTTCCTACCTGTGATGGGGTGAATGGAGAGGACAGTTGTGCTCAAGGCACATGTGGACCACATCAGGGCTGGGTGGGCAAGCAGCAACCTGACCACTCCACACTGGACTTTAACAGCAATGCCATGCACCTGAGCACCTTCAAGTTTCTAGAAACTCCTCAATTTCTCCATATGCAGACTGGAAACCCACATAATCTGTTATGAGGACATGATGCCATCTTGGAGGAACAGCTAATGCAGGTGCCACTAATGAGACCCAGTCCCCAAAGGGATGTTCTGTCCTCACACCCATGCTACTCCATAGGTGTGATAGTATAAGCTTGCACACAGCTAACAACGGGACCAGGGACCCCCTTTCCTCTCCAAATCTAGGGAACTATGAATAGAATGCCATGAGCTTATGGGTAAATGTGCAATGAAACAAAATGTGGCCACATCATAGGCCAGAGGCTAATGCCCAAGCCCCAACAAGGAGAAGGTGGGCTTTCAGTTGTTTCCTAGTGACAGTAGACATCCCCTAAGCCAAGGGAAACTGAGGAATGGGAATCAAAGGTCTGCGTATAAGTGAGATCCTGAGGGCACAACCCATGTGTTGTTAGTTCACTGTGGGGCTAAAATCTAGCAAGCTATCCAATGCCGTGCCCTCTGAGAAAGGGGTCTCAACTGAAGAGTTGCCTCTATCAGATTTGCCTGTCTGCATGTAGGTGGGGACATTTTCTAGATTGCTGATTGATGTAGGAGGGCCCAGCCGACTGTGAGGGGTACCATCCTTAGGCAGGTGGGCCTGAGTTCTATAAAAAACGGTAGCTTAACGTGAGCCTGGGAGCCAGCCAGTAAGCAGCATTCCTTTGTGGTTCCTGCCTTGACTTCACCCAATGATGGACTATGACCTGGAAGTATCAGATGAAAAAAAACCTCTTTCCTCACCAAGCTACTTTTAGTCATGGTGTTTCTCACAGCAACAGAAGAGAAATGCCCTTGTAGTAATGTGTCCACTCAGAAGGGACACCCTTCTCCTGTGGCAGCAGTTCCAGAAACTAGGGCCTAATGAAATAAACCCACCCCATCCAGACTGGCAACATTGGAAGCTTCTCCTAGGATAAGGGAAAAGTCACTCAAAAGAAACTAGAGCCTGAGGCTGATGGCACACAGGATGACCAGCAACCACAACATACTCATACTGATGGCACAACCCCCGTGCCTGATACAGAATCAGCACCCCACATTGTAATAAGCCTCTATAAAGTAAGAGAAAATGAGCAATGGATAGAAACTGACAATGCAGAGAGGAGACTCCAAGAGCCCAGTTACATCGATTTGCNTAGGCAAATTGAAGGAGCAGTGAGGCTGGGTGTGATGGCCATGCCTTTAATCCCAACACCTCAGAGGCAGAAGCAGGAGTACCTCTGTGGGTTCTAGGCCAGCCTGGTCTACAAAGTGAGTTCCAGGATTGCAGGGCTGCATAGAGAAACCCTGTCTCAAAAGAAAAAAAAAATGAAGTCCCACTACATAGCCACCATATTGGTAGAAACATCTAGAAAAGCTGAGGGTGTGGGGAATCCAAATGCATGAGGCAGGACAGATGAGTTTGAGGGGGTTGGGGGAACACTGAATGTCTTAAGCATCTCCATCCAAAGGGTGAGGGGAGTCTTGGAGCACCTTCTCAGGATGCTCGGGCATGGTATCTGGAGAAGGATCTAGTGGCTTCTAAGCATAGAGAATCCATTGCGTGAACCAAGGCCATGGGTAGAAGTGAACACAGGGGACACAAATCCACGAAGGAAAAAGGACTCATCTGCCCAGGAGAGTGTGCCTTGTCAACATGGGCCAGGTTGTGTCAGCACCCAGAGAGCATGGCTGAGTATATACTGTCACACCAGCCACCACCTCCTCAAGCCTTAGTTCCCTCTCCATAGAAAACATCCAGTCTGTGGAGTTCTGTCCCACACTGTAATAGTTGCACCTAAGGAGAACCCTTGGGAACTTTGAACCCCAATTGTTAATGTTCGTTGCATCATGAGATGCTGGAGGTAGCAGAATGAATGCCACACTCCACAGTGACTGCGGCCTCTGGGATACATTCTTGCGCTATTTTCACAGTGAGTCACTGTGGGAGAGCTCATTTAACTTCAGCAGATAACAACATGGCTGAACAGTTGGATGCTCAGGTTCCTCTACGGATTTAGCAATGGAAACTGCTGTTAAAAAGTGAGCTGTGCCCAATCCTGAAGAAAAATAGAGTGCTGTGTTCTGCTGATTGTTTGGACAGAATCTCACTGTGTCATCGGGGCTGCCCTCAATCTCACAGAGATCCTCCTGCTTCTGCCTCCCAAGTGCTGGGATTAAAAGCGTGGACCATCACACTTGGCCTATCCTGATTTTTAAACACAGGACCCCAAATGGAAAAAGTCGACTCTATAAGGTCCACTTCTCTGAAGGCTTTTTTATTTTTTTAAAGACAGAGTCTCACAATGTAGACCAGCCTGGCCTAGAACTCTCTATGTATAGCATAGAGAGCTATATCTGCCGAGTGCTTCATTTAAAGATGTGTGCTACCACACCTGGCCTGAAAATTGCTATGTACATGAGGATGGCTTTGAACTTCTGATCCTTCTACTTCCACCTCCTGAGTACTGGGATAACAGGTGTGTGTCACCATGCTGGGTTTATGCTGTGCTGGGGAATCAAACCCAGGGCTTTTGCATGCTAAGAAAGCCCTCTACCAATTGAACTGCACCCCGGTCTCTTATTCTCTGGGTTTTAAGGTGGAGGAATGTATGCATCCCCCATGCCCCCACCATGTTACTGAGGAACTGGGGACCCACCTGCAGGGAGGTGAGGCAGAAGGTGATGACCAGCTGCGACGTGGGGCTGATGAAGGGTGGTGGTGTGACAGAGCGTTTCCCTTGCTCAAAGATGCGGTAGATGCGGTTGGTCTTGGTGAGCAGGGCTGAGTAGCTGAGGGTGGTGCCTAAGCCAAGCAAGAGTCTTCGGGCAGCACAGACAGCTGCACAAGGCTCAGCGACCATGAGGAAGGTGATGGCATAGATCAGGAAGATGCCAGTGAGCAGCACATAGCTAAGCTCACGGCCAGAGGCGCGGACTATGGGAGTGTCATTGTGGCGCATGAAAGTGGCCATAATGGTGGTGGTGGCCATGATGCCCAGTACAGCCAGGAGAAGGGGCAGAGCAGCCCATGGAGAAGACCAGGTCAGGCGCACTACAGGTGTGGGGCGGCAGCCAGTGTGGTTGGGTGTGGGCCTCATGTCCCCTGGACAGGCCTCACACGTGAACTCATCCACCTGGAAGCGGTACCCATCGCAGGCTTCGCAGTGCCAACAACAGGGGACACCCTTCACCATCTTTTTCCGTTCACCGGCCCCACAGGGGAGGCTGCATTGAGAAGGGGGCATCTCATGGGGGTCGCCTGACCACTGCAGGGCTTCCATCTGGGATAGAGAGAACACAAGCTGCTGACTTGTACCACCGGGATTCAGAGCCCTCCACCTCCACCTGGAGCTTAGTCCCTGTCACTTACATCCAGTCTAAGGGCCTCTGCCCACTGGCCCACAGCCTGGTACCCGCCACTGCTGGCACTGCCATTGGTTGCCTGGTACTGGAAGATGTCGTAGCGCCCAGGGGCATCTCCATTCTCATTGAACATTACCGGGGTTCCTGCGCTGCCTGCAGGGAGAGGCCCGTCATCTCCAGTTGCTTTTCCATCCCCAACACCTTCTTTCTGGAAAGCCTCAAGGACCAGCCAGGATACAGGAAGAGCTTGACAGGCTCCTGGCCAGATGCTCAGCATCACTCATTAGCAGTGAATGGAGCTTCAGACCAGGATATGCTGCCTCATAGCCATGAGGAAGATGCAGGACAAAACTTGTCTCTCAGAGCTGGAGATGGCTCCGTGGGTAAGAACTCCGTGCTCAAGCACGAGCACCTGAGTTCAGATCTTAGCACCCTCTCCCAGTGCTCAGGGGCAGAGGCAGGAGGATTGCTTGTAACCCCTCAGCCTAGCTCCAGTTTTAGTGAGAGACCCTGCCTCAGAGGAATAAGGTGGGGAGTGATAGAGCAGGACACCGGATGTTCTTCCNCAGACAAGCACCCAAGTATATACACACATTTACATAACTCTCATAAAACCAAAGCAGTAGGCACCCCAAATATATGGTGGATAGTGTATAATTTTATGCAGGATAGTAGTTGAACATAGCACAAGTTCTGCAAGCCACATGCGTATGGGGAATCNCCTTGGGTCTGTTCAGGTCCATTCCTTAGAGCCTGGACTTTAGGCAGGTCCTGATGGTGCAGGAGACATGTCAGACCCATGCCTTTTGCCCCAGCACCTCAGAGCTTGGCTAGGGCTGCATTTGGAAGCCTGTGACTCAGAGTGGGCTGTGCACCCACAACAGGGTGCTTCCTGGGGTCTACACTGGGCCCCAGGCCCACTACAGAGCCTGGGTCTTCTAAACTGTGTGGAGGGGACAGGGAGTTCTGTGTGACTTGTGGGGCTTGGTAGATGGGTCCAACAGCAGTTCCTCAACAATTGCCTCTGGAGGTGAAGGCCCCAGAGGGTTACAAAGCAGCGGCCTGCACTTGGATCAAACCTTTGGGAATCAGTCCTGGTATCTTCTCTTCCACTCTGCCTCTTTTGCCACTCTGACTTGTCGCAGCTGCTGCAGATCAACCCACAGAAGCCGGCTGCTCCCACCCACCCCCACCCACCCCGCCTCACCTCCCCCCCTCGCCCCCTGTGTCGGGCCAGGCACTCACTCACCATTGAAGCGGACCGCTCGAATGTAGTTAAGCAGCGTACGGCCGTCAGTAGGCTCCATGGCTGGGCATAGACCTGTGTGGCCTGGACAGAGTGCTTGGTGCATGCTGTGAAGTGCGTGGGCGATGGCATACACGGCATCTATCACGAACTGCACCTTCCCCTCCTGCTCATAGGTGGAGTCTTGGCCGATGCGTTCCTCACCTGTCCTAGGAGGCCCAGCGGAAGTGTGCCTGGCCCCTAGGCACCAAACCTGAACTCCCCATCCTCTCCCCTGTCATCCTCCCTATCCAGGGCAGTGCTCACCTGTGCATTTTCGGGTGGAATCGTCTGACTGGCCACCTGAGCTGGTGAGTTTGCAGTTAAAATTCTCTTCCCAGAACTCAGCAAACCATATGTTTCTGCGGTTGTTCTCCAGGGAACGAGTCATGAAGTATTGGTCAAATCCTATGAGATGGGAGGGTGGGGACTTTCTGAGCCAGATGAGCTCATGTCCCTTTGTCACTGGCCCACTTTCTTTCCAGAGTGGCCCTATGACCAAGTTGTGGATTCTGAAGGTAGAGACTTGGGGCAAGGGAAGGGGCGGGGATCCTCAGAGCAAGCTGGCTAGCAAGCTTGGCGATCTCTGGGTGAGACCCTGCCTCAATGAATAAGGAGGAAAAATAACTGAGGTGATTCCTGACATTAACCTTAGGCCTCTCCATGCACACACATACACGTGCTTCCTGTTCCCACATACACACACATACACGTGCTTCCTGTTCCCACATGCACACACATACACGTGCTTCCTGTT
>LZPO01017708.1:6294-36912 GCA_001675575.1 Neotoma lepida | reverse complement strand
ACACACATACACATGCTTCCTGTTCCCACATGCACACACACATACATATGCATCCTGTGCACACACACACACACACACACACACACACACACACACACACATGAAAATGGAGGAAAAAAAGGTAACAATACATGAGAGGTCCAGGGTAAAATTCGCATCCTTAGAGAATTTATCACTGCCCTTTCTGTCCCCGTTAGGGTGTTGCTATGGCTACATAATGAACAGGACTTCACTATCCATCTTGTGAACATGAGGCCAGAGGCACGAAAGAAACAAAGCTTTAGAAAAGAAGGGCAGGCAGACTCCAGGGCGTTGAGAACACCGTTGGCTCACTACTCCACACCTGACACCACCCACATCTAGACCTCTTCTGATGAAATGCCTTGATCGCTAAAACTCTGCTCAGCCCAGTTTTCCCGCTTGACGTTTCTTTAGCACTCTAGCTAAAAGAAAGGGTGTGAAGGTGAACACCCCACAAAAGCTGGTAGCCTGTGGGAGATGGAGATCTTCCTCTCCTGGGTTCCTCAAGCATGTCATCAAGGCTATGTTTTCAGTTCAGTATTCAGAGAAACGGGCAAGCCTCTCACAAAGTGAACCCTCCCAGGTGGGAAAGGAGCTGATGGGGAGACAGATAAGCTGGGCCTTGCCTCATTACTTTGATCAGCAGGATGGTACAGTCCACATCCTTGGTTTCTCTCCCTCCAAGCTTCCCACTTAAATTACCTTTGGGAAAACCCAAACTATATGCGTGGAACTTTAAAACAACAGCAGAACACTAGGAGCGTTTTGCCCTACACACTGAGCTCAGTGTTCTTTCCCTCATATGCCTCACTCAAACACTGCTTGCTGGGATATAACCACAGAATCTCAGAGTCACAGCATCTGGGACTCCTAGAAGAGAGTGGTACCTATTATACAAACTCAGAAACGAGCATGCCAAAGAGTAAACAGTTGGGAGGATGAGTGGGGTGGGGGACTTACCATCGATGGAAGCCCTTTTGGGCAAGATGGTGATGGCCCCCACAGCCTCCTCCTCTAAGTTCAGGATCGGGGAGATCTTGGATCCCCAGCTGTCTGAGCCAACCCAAAGGAAGTGGCCAGTCAAGTTGGCCTGGCGTGTTGCTTCCAAGACCCTCCTGGTAGGAACAGAGCTAGAGGTAAGTCACAACCTAGGGTCTTTGTCCAGTTTGGTCTTGGTCACACCTCCCATCCAGTATTCCTCCATCCTATTCCACACTGATCATCATATCCTTGTTTGTCAGGACTCTGCCCTATGTGTGTGTAAAATAAAATATATTTTATTGTATGTCCATGTGTACATGTGTGTGGTGACCAGAGATCAACTTTAGGTGTCATTTCTCAGGTCCAGTACACTTTATTTATTTATTTATTTATTTATTTATTTATTTATTTATTTATTTATTTATTTGAGACAAGATCTCTTTAGTGGCCTAGAGCTTGCTGATTTGGGTAAGCTGACTGGCCAAGGAGCCCCAGGGATCCTTCTACCTCTGCCTCCCCAGCCTGGGATTACAAGCAGCATGCTGCTGGGGACTGAGCTCAGGTCTTCATGCTTGTGTGGCAGATACTTTACTGGCTGAGCCATCTTCCGGCCCTATGTCCACTCTAACCCACTCGACACTGGCTCTCAGATGATGCTATAGTTTGGATTTGGTTTGAGTGATTCTATCTGGTGGAAGCTTGGACCTCAGTGTAAATGCTGGGAGGTGATATGGGCTTTAAGAAGTGGGGCCTATAAACCAGCCCTGACACTGAATGCCTTTAATCCCAGCACTCAGGAGGCCAGCTTGGTCTACATAGCAAGTTCAGGGATGCCTAGGGAGGTCCTGTCTCAAAAAAGAAGGGGTACCTAGTGCAAGGTTATTGGGTCACTGAGGGCAATTCTCCTGTCCTCTGGAGGGGTGAGGTAGTTCTGTGGAAGTGAGTAGTTATAAAAGAGTGAGCCCAGCCCCTCTTCTTTCTGACATTCTGTCTCTCCATGCACTTTCTCCTTCTTCTACTCCCTCTTCCCATGATGACATCTGTCAAAATGTAATGCAAGCTGGGCCCTCAGCAGAGTTGGTATCATGCTGCCTCCAAAATTGTATGTTAAAAATATGTCTTTCCCTGAAAAATCACCCAGACTTGGATATTTTGTTATAGTAAAGAACAATGGATTAATGCAGAGAGCTCCTTTGGGGAAACTCAGCAGTCATTCCACTCACAAATGCCTCNACCAGTGTCATGCCCAACTTCCTGGGCTNGAAAGGAGCCTTAGCTGGCTTTGGACAATGTAGGTTTCNGGGTTTACTGGGAGTGTGTCCCTNGTGGTACATTTTCTGCCCTTGGGTCTGCTCACCAGTTCCCTCTGCCACNGTGAACAATAAAAATAGNGGGTGTTTTCCTATTTCCCAGGCCAGGCCCGTGGTATCTCCAGCCAGTCAGGCCCGACTCACACCCTGAACACAAGACTTCAGATGGCAATGGGGAAAGCTTGGGGAGAGGAAGGGAGCTGCTCATGGCTGGGGGTGGGGAAGGATAGATTCCATGAGAAGAGCCTCAAAGAGCATGGTGACTGAGTGCCACCAGTCCCACCTGATGTCATCCTCATTGGCAAAAATGATGATGCCCCGAGCGTTAGGCGTTTCCATGAGCCTCCGGATCACTTTGTGGAATTCTCCTGGCTTGGGCTCCCTGGGAATCTTTATTGATTGAGCAATACAGACACCTCCTGGATGTCAGGGATACCAAAGTCAACTCTCCTCTCACCTACCCTCACACATACCCACCTGGCTGCCACTTCTGTGACTGTATAGGGCTTAATTGAGGAGTTTGGAGGGTGGAGATCTTGCCTGGACCCTACCTAGCAGACCATAAGCATGACCTGAATTCCTTAAAGCAGCGGTTCTCAACATGTGGGTCGTGATCCCTCTGGGGGTTTGAATAACCCTTTCACAAGGGTCGCCTAAGGCCATCGGAAAACACAAATGTTTACATTACGATTCATAATAGTAGCAAAATTACAGTTATGAAGTAGAAATATGGTTGGGGTTCACCCCAACATGAACTAAATTAAAGCAGCATTAGAAATGTTGAGATCCACTGTCTTAAAGGGACCCTCACCCTTAGGGAGCATCATTCTGGCTTGCCATAGGGACCATCCCATCCCCACCCCACCCTGGTCTGTATCCCATCCACTGGTTCCTGGCTCTGCTCTTCATTAGCTGACTATTGCTTGGGACCTCCGTCCCAACTCCCTACTCACCAGCCTCCCGAGAGATCTGCACAAAGGCCTCAACTCCACTCTCTCCATAGTTGCCTTCCGAGGCCAGTGTAGACACGTAGTTCCATCCCAATGCCCGCACAATATCTACCATGGCCTGAGCCTGGTAGGAATCAGGGGGCACCACTCGGGAGAAGAAGTCATAGCGTGTGGAGTCACTGAGCTCTGGGGCTGTGGAGGCATAGCTGATCTGGGGAATCTGAAGCAGAAAGGACAGGCAACGAGGCTGTGGCTGGAGGCTCCATAGACCAGGGTGGCAATGGGGACTCAGAACANAGGTCACAGACAAGTTGGGAATAGCCTTGGGGGACAGTAGGGACCTGGGAGACTCAGATGAGGCCTGGAAGGTTTGAGGGGGAGCATTGGAGGCTAGCTGGAGGGGCCACACACACAGGCTAGAAGTGTGGGGCTAGTTGGCTATCTATGAATGGATCTGATGACTGGAGGGTTAGAAGGGCTTAGAGCAGGGTCACCAATGACAGTTGCACAGGCTATAAGCCAAACAAGGATACTGGAGTTTAGGGAAATGTGCTCTGGTCTAGAGGAAAGGGTCTTCTGTTGGCCCTGTTTCCCAGAGGGAGAGGCAGCCTTTTTCAGTGGCAGCCCCTGCTAAGATCAGAGCAAACCAGAGCTGGAGAGGAGGGGGGGTGTCAGGCTGGACAGTCTAGTGGAAAGGCTTGTTTGAGACTCGGTTTCATCTACGACCATTAGAGAGATTGGAAGCAGGGATTATGGGGCTGAACCATGTTACAGGAGAATGGGACCTGGGGCACGAAAAGATGGAGCACAGAACTGAGAAAACAGGAAAAAGGCTGAGAGGCTTGGGAGGGAAGCAGATAAAGAGGGACCAACCAGCAGGCAGCCCAAGGTCTGGCAGGGAGTCTTAGGAGGAGGAGCTGGGGCTGTTCTAGGGCTGTTTGAAGGGGGGGTGGTAGTACAGGAAAGGGGAGTGGGAAGTAGGGAGGAAGGAAGAGAAGGAGGGGTGAGGCTTAACTGGAGAGGGTCAGGGAGACAGAAAAACAAGGGAAAAAAACAGAGAAAAGAGAACAAAGAAAGGCCTACTTGCAGTAGAATTGATGTCCTCTTCAGATGCAGTAGACCCCACCCACGACCCCCAGGAGAACTACTATAGAAAGCCCCCAAACTCTAATGCCAGAGCCCCCCCTCCAAGTACCTGGGTCCTATGCCCCTCCCATCGATGCACCTCAGACTGCAAAGAACACAGTGCCCCCTAACGATGAAGAAGATGCAGAGCCTTGCTGATAAGCAGTATAGCAAGGCGAGGGAGCTCAGTCTTTAAGAGCCCCCTGCACCAGAAGGGGTTAAAGGCAGGCATTTTGCAGCGGAAGTTAAATGGTGATCAAAATATAAAAAATCAAAAAAGAAAAGAGCAGTGACACTTTACCCCTCAAGACTCTGTACCCATTATGGTAGCTCAGAGCCACTTCCAAGGGCTCCTGAAGAAGAGTCCAGTTCCCATGAAACCTCAATTTCTTTATCATCCAGGAGTGCTCGGGGGTGGGAGCACCTTACAGGGTTGTACAGGGTGTCAGCAGAACCCGAATGAGTGGGCAAGTGGGGACTGAGGTCTAATCTGCCCTTACTTAGCCAATCTGCCCTTAGTCTGGTTGGAGTCACAGACTGCTGGGGGAAGGGACACCTTTCACTGAAAGATGCCAGCTTAGGCCAGCCAGGTGGCAGAGCAGACAGACAAGCCACTCTTGGAAAGTTGATCTGCCCCAGTGGGCAGCAGCTTTTTAATCTGGATGAGCTGGAGCGCTCAAAACAGACTCTTCCAAAAGGAAGTAAAGGCATCAGCCACCTGGGAAAGTGTATGGGGTGGCAGACGCAGGCCCTCACCGCAAACAGGCGCAGGACGTTGGCGACCATGATGGACACGGAGCTAGCCGAGGCGCCCACCACGGCCACCACGCGCTCTGGGGGCGCGGTGCGCAGCGGCGGGACGCCCCCGGGGCAGCGCACGCTGGCCTCGTCGCCGTCGCCGCGACCTCGGATGAGCGCCTGCACGAAGCTCAGCGCCTGCTCCAGCGCGTAGGTGTCCCGCGAGCAGGTATCCAGCAGCCGCGCGCCCAGCCGCACGCCGGGCAGCAGCTCCGGGTCGGCGTTGACGCGGTCCAGGGCGTAGAGCATCGCCTCCAGCCGGTGCACGCCCTGCTCCTTCTTCAGCGCCCCGCACGCACGCCCTGCCGCTCCCCGCGCGTGCACCGGGAACAGGCCGCCCAGCGTCAGGCCGCCGGCCAGGCGCACNGAGCCGGCACCGCGCGCCACGCCTGCCTGTGACAGCCACCAGGTTAGAGACAGCAGCAGCACCCGAAGCCGTGCCATCTGCTCGCGGGCTGCAGGAACGGAAGATACCGGGACATCCTGAGCACCAGCGGACTCAGCTGCCACCCTGTACTCAGATGCCACCTCGGGAATCTGGCTAGATACCGGGCGCGCAGGAAAAGTTGGTGACTCGGTGACTCGCGCTCAGTCAACTCCGCTGGCTCTCCCAGGCCTCCACAGAGCTGCTCTCAGCCTCCCTGAAATTGTCACCCGAGTCCCCCCCCGCCCCAAAGGTCTTTCTGGCAGATCCCACCCTGTCCCCTCACCCCACAGTTCCGTGCACCTCTTACTCTGGACCCACCCCAGGGCACTCTAGGCTTCCGCCCCAGCGGTGCTCACCTGAGCCAACCTCTGGCCAGTAGGACGAGCCTTCGACTGCAGTAAAACCAGGGCTCCAGCCCAGAGGATTTAAGGATTCTCGGGAGGGATGAGGGTGAGGGCAGAGATCCCCTCCAGAGTGGAGGAAGGGCTCTCTTCCCTCTCTCCCTCTCCAGCTCCCTGGGCCTGTTTCTCCCCTAGACGTCTTTAGAGTGTGCCTGACCCAGATTGGTTATCTGAGTTTCAGGGTACAAGCCTGGATCCTGGCAACACCAATAAGCTTGGCCACTCATCCTCAATATGCCAATTAAAGAGACAGATAAGAGTAAAAATCGGAGAAGAGATTTATATAATGTGTCTGGCCACAACGAGAAGAGGAACAAAGAGGTCCAGTGACCCCATCCCCCAAGTTGATCTTCAGAGACTTGGGTTTAAAAAGAAAGAGACACGCACAGCTAAGTGGTTCTGGTCATTGGGGTCCAGTCTCTCCTGCAAGGTGATCTGACAAAGTCGTGAAACTGTGAAATCTCTTTCTGGGAGGCAAGCTCCTTCTCGGGCTGCACCAGGCTTCAGTCTTTGGCTTCTCCCAGCATGAGACTCCAGGGGAATTTGAATTCTTCAGTGTCTGATAGCAGAAGGAAGAGCACACAGGTGTCTCCAGAACACCCTCTCCTGACAAGAGCGGTGCAGACGCTCTGACACTTTTTCTGTCTCACTGTGTTCTTGATTTCTCTGCCTCGCTGGTTGTTGTTCTCCAAACATCACTTGTTCTACTGTCTCCCTACCACCCTCCCATTCTCTGATTCTCCTCNTGTCTCTCCTGTCTTTCTCCTTCTCTGTTCTGATCACTAGAATTTTTCCCTTTTAAACTAATATTTTATATGTATTTATTTGTGTGTGTGTGTGTGTGTGTGCACGCACGCAAGCACTTGCACACATGTATGGGGGTTGGTTCTCTCTTTCCACCGTGTGGATCCTGGGGATTGTACCCAGGTTGTGAGGCTTGGCAGAAAACCTTTTAATCAGTTAAGCCCATCTCACCAGCACCCAGTAGTCCTTTTGAATGCAGTTGCCTAAGAGCGCCCTCCAGCTTTCTCCTGGCAACCCTTGGGACAAACCTGTAAGTGACAGNTGACAGGAGCAGAGGCTGAGTGTGTCAGCCCGGTGAATCTGAAGGACAGGTGCAAGATGAGGCTTGGTAGGGGTGGGGGGTGGCGGGAGAACATTGTTGAGCTTCAACAACACCAAACATACAGAAGCTCTGCAGAGACACTCTCCCATCCTGCAGACTGGGAAATAGACACCTCAGGGAGTGAGTGACAGCCCAAGGCCATGCAGCTGGCTTATGTCAGCAACTAGATTTTCATTCAGAGTGGTGTGAAACCACCAGCCCACCCACTGGCGTTGGAGGGAGGAAGGGCACGGCTGGTTGACACTGTGGCTCCCATCTGGGTCAGGAGCCCTGAGCTGTTGTTCCTCAGGTCATTTCTAGCAGCTTTCCCAGCTCTCTGGAGCCAACTTGCATTGTGAAGCTGCTTGTATNCGACGGTCTCATCTCATGGTTGGACCATGGTGAGGGGGTTTGGCTCAAAGACACTTTCCCATCATTGCCAACAGAAGACAGGATTGAGCTCCCTGAAGCTGGACAGTAAAGGCATCTTGGAGACAGATGCTGAGCCCCAGGCTCTGGGGATTAGTGGGGCCTGAGCCAGCTTGCACTCCATTAGTCAGGGTGGATTAAGGTGGCAGCAGAGGTCTGGGCATGGCTGGTGGAGAGAGCAAGCAGCAGAAAGATGTCATCATTCTNTGAATTCTCTTACCACACCAAGTGGTTCACTCTCTTCTGTGGTGTAAGTCAGCTTAGTGGGGATAGGCCAGAGTGGGTGACACTGCCAAAGACTATCCAAGCAGAGTATCTGTGTGTGTGTGTGTGTGTGTGTGTGTGTGTGTGTGTACATGTGCATTCATGCATGTGTGTGTGCGCGCATGTGTGCCATTAACTACTCCACACATTTAACAACCAGGTAGTCTTTCTTATAGAATTGACCTAAGACTATACATTTGAGGGTTCAGTGAATGCGTGNTGGTAGAGCTTCTGATCTCTGGCTCAGGAGTGCTGTGAATTGTCCACCTTCTCACTTCTAGAGAACTTGTAGACAAGAGAGTTGGTGCATCCATCACTGTCTTTAGCTCAAGGATGTTGAAAAGCATGGCATCTACATCTAAGGATGCCCATCTAAGCCTCAATGTCCCACAAGGACTGCTGTGGAATAATCATTTTGTACACTGTGAAGATGCATCACACTGATTGGTTTAAGAAAAAGCTGAATGGCCAATAGCTAGACAGGATTCTTGGGCAGAGAGAATGCTGGGAAGGAGAAGGGTGGAGTCATGAGGAGATGCCANGAGACACAGANCGAGCAGGGTGGGCAGTACGTAGATGAAGTAAACGAGCTTGGGGCAGCACATAGATGAATAAAAATAGGTTAATTTAAGTTATGAGAGCTAGCTAAAAACAAACCTAAGCTATCTGCTGAGCTTTCATAATTGATAAGAAGTCTCTGTGTGGTTATTTGGGAGCTGGCTGGTAGGACAGAAAAGTCCACCTACAATGGACCAGTGTGGAACAATCTCATATTGGTCATGTTTCTCATTGCTCTGACAAAAGTAAACAATGTAAGAAAAGGGTTATTCTGGTTCACAGTTTGAGGGAACGCAGTCCACCATGGCAGGAAGGTATGCTGGATGGAGTGTGAGGTGGCTGGTCACATTGTATCCACTATTAGGAAGAAAAGAGAGAGGAATTCTGGTGCTCCCATCTAGCTTACTTCTTTTCAATTTGTGTTCAGTTATAGTTTCACACACATTCAGAGTGGGTCTTTTGTGTTGTATGCTTTTTTGTTTGTGTTCTGACAAATAAAGCTTGCTTGGAATCAGAGGGCCAAGCCAGCCACTAGTTAACCATAGAGGTCTGGAGGTCTGTACAGAGAGGAGACAGGAAGTGATAAGGTGGGGCAGAGAGNGGATCTAGCCCTTTTGGTCGGAGGAACCGGAGAGGTAGGAAACAACTGTGGCTGCTCCCCTACTTCTCTGATCTTTCAGGTTTTTACTTCGATATCTGACTCCTGATTTTTATTGATAAGGTTAATTAGATTAACACTCCAGGTCTTCCCTCCTCAGCTTAGCCTCTCTGGAAAGCCCCTCACAGGTA
Organism: Neotoma lepida; assembly: GCA_001675575.1. NCBI lineage: Eukaryota > Metazoa > Chordata > Mammalia > Rodentia > Cricetidae > Neotoma > Neotoma lepida. The sequence goes on along the minus strand of LZPO01017708.1, from coordinate 27,754 downwards.
CACTCAGAGATGTGTCTCCCAGTGATTCCAAGTCTATTAAGAAGACATGATTCCAAGTCTACTAAGAAGACAGGGAGGAATAACTATCACCACATCCCTCATCCCAATGTTGCTTTGTCAGGCTGTTCTTCTGCTAGGTTCCTCTGTCAATCCCAAGGCAATTCTAGACCTCTCTGTGGCAGCAGGTTGGGTTGCTTAGAACAATCTGTTATCAACACTCATTGTCACCTCCCCTCTGCAAGCTTCTTTCAATACAGTTTTGCACCATCGAGAATACTCTTCAGTACAATTGCCACATGAATGCACTATGCAAAGACTGGACTTGTCAGCTATGAGTACCACTCAATGCTGCCACTACAGGGTAGCCTGGTGGCGACCAGGGAAAATAGCTCACCAACAGTGAAGCACCATATAAATGGAGTTTTTAAATGTAGTGTACACACAACAAAGTACTAGTCAGCCACAAAGAAGAATGAAATGTCATTTGCAGCAAAATATCTGGANCCAGAGGACTCACATGAAGCAAAATAAGCCAAGTAGAGACACACATTGCACAATTCTCTCATATATGGAAAACAGTCAGCCTGGAAGTAGAAGAGGCCAACAAGGGGCTGGTAGGATTGGAGATGAATGGGCACGGTAAATTAATATATGCTGCATACGTGCACAAAAATGTCACAGGGATCCCATTTACTAATATTTGTTAATAATTTTAAAAGAATGAAGCATTGTGGAATGACTGACACACTAACTAGCATTTTGTTACCTCAAACATTTAACTTTTGGAGTGATCAAAACATTTTAAATCCACTGTCTTAGCAAACTTTGAATTTTCAGTACTCAGTACACAGATACTTTCACTATTCTGTGCAATTGATCAAGGGCATACGAAGCATGATCCTAATTAGTCTTATCAATAAAAACCAAGAGTCAAATATCAGGGTAATAACCTGAAAGATCAAGAAGCAGAGCAGTAGCCACTAGAGACTTCTTACCTCCACAAATCTTCAGGCAGAAAGGGGGTGAGATCCTGTCTCCATCCACCTTATATTCCTGTCTCCACCTCCCGATTGTGCTGGGATTAAAGGTGTGTGCCACCATTGCCTTACAAAATGGCACAAACTGGTGGTCAAATGGTAGAAATTTGTTTTCTCACAGTCCTGGAGGCTATTAGTCTGAAGCTAGGGTGGCGCATAGGCCGGGTCCTGTGAGAGCTGTCCCGGGCTTGTAGATGATGGCCTTCTTGTGGACCATTGTGCGCGTGTGCAGCCATCTCTCACTTCCTCTTCTCTATCAGATGGGGGCTGGAGATACTGAATCTTGATGGCCAATTTGAGCTGACAGACAGATACTTAGAAGATCAGTGAAGCATACAGTTGGTGTGCCTATGAAAGCGCTTCCAGAAAGACTGCCCTGTGTGACGGTAGCTAAGTCCAAAGACATTGCCTTGAATGTGGGCAGAACCAACAGAGAGAAAGCCAGCTGGCATGCACAAGCTTCACTTTTCTCAGCAAGGGTGTCTATGGCCACTGCAGCCATGGACATTAGGTTCCAGCACTTGTCACCTTCAGTTGTCCCATGGTCACTTTCCTGTGTACACGAAGTTGAAGTTCACCATTTCCATTTGCTTTGTCCCAGTGGCCAACGGTGTCGAGCATCTTTGATGTGTATTTGCCTATCTGTACATCTCCTTTAAAGAGATGGCTATTCAAATCTGTTGACGCTTTTTAAGTGTGGGTATCTGTCTTCTGGTTGAGTTGTAAGTCTTGGACTTGTTAGACATATGACTTGCAAAGATTTTTGTTCCAGTCTGGCTTGTCTGTTTACTTTCTTCAAAATGTACAAAATTCTAATTTTGCTGAGATCTGATTTACAATTTTCTTTTATTGTTTGTATTTGGGTATCACATCTAAGATCTCACAAGAAATTCCAAGGTCATGAAAATTTATACCTGTCCTGGTTAGGTTTTTTGTTTTTGTTTTGTTTTTTTTTGTCAACTTGACACAAGTTCCTAGTCCTCTGGGAAGAGGGAACCTCAATTAAGAAAATATCCCCACCAGATTGACCTGTGGGGCATTTTCTTGATTAATGTTTGATGTGAGAGGGCCCAGTCCACTATGGGAGGTACCACCCCTGGGCAGGTGGCCCTGGGGTCTACAAGAAAGCAGGTTGAGCTACCACAAGGATCAAGCCAGGAAGTTGGTTCCTCCACGGCCTCTATATCAGTTTCTGCCTCAAGTTCCTGCTCTGACTTCTCTCATTTGTAGAATGCGACCTGACAGTTTGAGGCTGAAGTTAACCCTTTCCTCCCCAAGTTGTTTTTGGTCACAGTGTTTTATCACAGCAACAGAAACCCTAACAAGATGCCACCTATGTTTTATTTTTACTGTTTTATGATTTTAGCTCTAACATTTAGATCTTTGATCCAAGTTGAGGGGATTCTTGAATATAATATGAAGTTGGTCCAACTTCAACCATTTGCATGTGGATATCTAGTGGCATACATAGGAAGCTTCCATGGTGGATAATACGTAGGTAGAAACCTGAATGAAAGGTACAGTAAAATAATGTTCATGTCTGGCAGGTAGAAAGAACAGCAGCTGGAGAACAGGTGAAAACAAATGTCAAAATAACAACAACATCAAGAAATAAGAACAGGTGTTCTTGCTGAAAATTCATGTGTGAAACTCCAGAAGAAAAGCAACTTTGAATATGAGGAAGATAAAACTAAAACAAACCACTAAGCCATAAGCAGATCCAGAAGCAGGCCGTTAATGCAAAACAAGATCCTGATTAAAAAAAATAGTAATCTAGCAAGCTGGGGATGTAGCTCAGTGGTAGAGTGCCTGCCTAACTTGCACAGGGCCTTGGGTTCCATCTCAGCACTGCAGGGAACAAAAATGAAAAGGGCCACAGCATTTCAGAGAACAGGCAGACACAGTGAGCTGAGGGGGAGAGGAAACAAAGGNACACCAAACACAGCTCTCCTTTCTCAGGTTGAACTGCTGTCTATCTGTGTCAGCTCACAGCATGGAGGTCCTCTTGTGGAATATTATTTTAAGAGGTGTTACATTTGTTTATGCTATGGAACATTTGTTTTAATGATGCAAAGATGTGTTGCAGTCTTCTATGTTGCATTTGTTTAAGTCTGTGAAGCTGTGTTACTTTGACTGTCTGAAATACCTGATTGGTCTAATAAAGAGCTGAACGGCCAATAGCGAGGTAGGAGAAAGGATAGATGGNGCTGGCAGGCAGAGAGAATAAAAGAGGAGGAGAAATCTGGGGAAGCAAGAGAGATCAAGGAGCGAGAAAAGAAGGAGCCAGCCACCTAGCCACCCAGCCACCCTGCCACCCAAAGAGTAAGAGTGAAAGTAAGATTACAGAAGTAAGGAAAGGAAAAAGCCCAGAGGCAAAAGGTAGATGGGATAATTTAAGAAAAGCTGGCTAGAAATAAGCCAAACTAAGGCCAGGCATTTATAAGTAATAAGCCTCCCAGTGTGATTTATTTGGGAGCTGTGTGGCAGGCCCCCAAAGAGTAAAAGAGTAAAAACAACCAACAACATCCTCTCACTCAGAACAGAAAATATTCATGTGAAGTCTTCTACGGAACCAAGCTAACCCATAATACTCAACTGTGTTACAAAATATCACACATTGGAGATGACAACACACATCATGAAATTAATACATAGGTAGAATAAAAAATGAAATAAATGTTCAGGTCAAACTAAGAAGCAGAGAGACAGACCCAGCCCAACATTTACAAATTGACAGAGACAAACCTGTCATAGCCAGTCTTGTTTGTCCCAGAGATGTACTTTAGCGGATTAACGATTTAGGAAATGTAATGATTTAGGAAATGTATTTCTGTAATTCTCTACATTAACAGATTAAAGACAAAAACATGATTATCTAAATGGATGCAGAAAAAGCATTTGGTACTATCTACTGTTCATTCATGATTTCAAAGTTTAGCCATCTGGAGATCTTCTTTAGCTTGACAAAACTATCTACTAAAAGCCTAGAGAAAGTCCTGCACCCAGCGTGGAGTCAAGATAATCCTTATGCTAAAGCGGTATGTTTTAGCGTGTATGTTGAATGTTTTGTCTGTTGGTGGGTTGGCGGTTGTTTGGATCCCGGTGGCTCCATTCCTTCTGGCATACTTTGACAGGAATAGAAGAAAGGAGTCTTACAGCCTTTGCTGACTTTCAAATCCTTGCGGTCTTCTGCTGATGAAATTCAACTCTTCCACCTCGGTTCAGCAGAAGTCCTTCATGTTGATTCCTGGGAGACCAATACAACCTTTAGCTGACTTCCTTCCTTCCGGGGGCTGTTCTTATCCTACGGGTCCCCTGCTGTGGACTTCTTTAAGGACCGACTCTTTGTGTTAATTGTTATCTAGAGAACATACTTTGTATCTAATTGCGGTTGAGTTTTCATTTTTTTTGTTTTGTTTTGTTTTTTTTTGTTTTTTGGTTTTTTCGAGACAGGGTTTCTCCGTGTAGCTTTGGCGCCTTTCCTGGAACTCACTCGGTAGCCCAGGCTGGCCTTGAACTCACAGAAATCCACCTGCCTCTGCCTCCCGAGTGCTGGGATTAAAGGCGTGCGCCACCACCGCCCAGAGAGTTGTCATTCTGTAGCGTGGACAAAGACAGGATCAAAGTTTTGTAAAAAGAGCTAAAAATTTCCAACTCTAATAATGAATAAATTTTAGTTCTACCTTTTTGCTTTCCCTGAAAATCTGGGCTGCCAGTGGCAGTAGTAACTAATATGGCAGTTATTTGCTTAATATTTCCTTGAAGTATGCGCCAGCAATGAAAAATTGTGTATGTTGTTCCTTTTGTAGGCTACAAAAAGCATAATTTTCTATTAAGAAATGAAAGAGGACAGTCCTCTCGCCATCTGAAACTAAGCAGCCAGCGCTTAGTTTTCTACATTTTTAATGTACACTCACTTTGCCCTTTTTAGTAGTATTGCCATTGTAATTTGAAGTACCCTCATTTAAAAGTAAGACCCTCACTCAAAAATAATTTTAAACTATCAGCCTGTGCTTGAACTAAAAGAAATAGGCCTGAGTCCCAAGCCTCCTCGAAATACTGACAAGAGGCTCCAGGAATTGAAACAGTACAAAAGTCACAAAGTCAGGATGCAGGGAGGGCTATCTGAAAGCAACTGATTAACCACTGAATGTCCCAGCTCCGGAGATAGCTGACAGGACAAACAACAGGTTAACCTGAAGAGTAAGCAGAGATAAGCCGATCAAATGAAGGATCAGGAACTGTAGAAATTCCTAAGAGTAAGCTAGTAAAAAAATAAGCCCGTACTAACCCCCTCACCTTTGAGAAATCTTGTGACTTATGCCTTTAAAAAGCTAAGCTCACAGAGCAGGGGCAGATTTCNTCTCTGTCNTGCCTCAGGGCACTGCAGACGGAATCTCCCTGCCTGGCTTGTATTTTGAGAGAATAAACCTTGCTGTTGCATTCTGGACATCCTCGGTCTCCGGTGGTCTTTTTGGGGGTCCAAATCTGGGCATAACATAATTATGAATAAAGCTTGCATAAAAGCCTGGGAGGTGGAAGCCGACCTTCAGCCTTTAGGCGCCAATCTCCCACCGCTGCACAGTACCAGGTGTCGCGGTGCCTTCTGGGAAATGTAGTCCGTAATAGANACCAGGTGGCTCGCACGCACGCGCAGTTGAGCCCACAACCCTGGGCTTATTGGGCTTGCAGGCTGAGCGGGCGCAGCTGGGAGCCTGCGGGGTGGGGCTGCGAGCCAGGCGGGAGCACGCAGAGGCCTAGGCGGCAGGTGCAGGCCGTTGTCCCTGACTCCAGGTCGTTCCGGATCTGCGGCCTGGAGAGCGGTCAAGGAAGCAACGGGCTTCAGGTTAGCGAGTCAGGGTGGCCTTGAGCACAGCGCCTGCAGGCTTAACATCACGGAGCTAAAACTTTGTTTATTCGTTCCTGTCTGTTTTCGGTGTTGGACAGATTCTTAGAGTGAATCCCACAGTCTGTATTCCTTTTTGATGAAGTTCTGTTCCTTTGCTCTAACGTTTCACTCTTGGAAAGGAGTGGAAGGATGCTAGGACTTGTTAATATCATGCACCTCCAGCCCCCNTTCTCCAAAATTTAAATTCAATTCTAGCTAGTGATGCTGTTCTCGAGCGTGTGTTGGGGGGGGGAATGTCATTAATTTAAGAGACTTTGGTAATTCTTCTGGCCAGAGGCAAACGCCCACGAGGATGAGAGGACTAATTTCTAGTTGGTGGATTCTGAAGAGTATGCATTCTGCCGTCATTTCTTTCACTTGCAATGTCCAAGTGCAGATGTGTGGAATATTTATGCCTTCTCTTACCTCCCTGAGTGCCTCTACCTTGCTAAAGAACTCAATAGCTGTTACTGCTTGTTTCAGTTGTCTTTATTCACAATCACTAGTGAAAAGGTCACAGGCCCGATAACAAAGTGTGCTTGTTGCCTACTTCTGGCTTTGGTGGCCATAACAAGGTGTGCTTTTTGCTTGCTTCTGGCTTTGGTGGTCATGCCCAGGTTCCATCTAGCTTGGGGAGGCTGGGCTGTGCAGATGCCCAGCAGGTGGTTTCTAACCCAGACTGGCCCAGGGAGGACTGGAGAGCAGTCAGAATGAGTGAACCTCACAGCCTCTTCCTTCAGGTGTCTTCTCAGGAGGAGCAACAGAGGGAGAAAAATGGCCAAGAGGTTGCTGCCAGCCCAGGTTCAGGTGAGTAAAGGCCACTTCTTTTTTGAGCTGCCTTCAGGCTACAGAAGTGGTAAATCTATTTCATCCTTTCTTGAGCTTCTCTGGGCTTCAGAACCCAAGGAGGAACAGAAGCTGCTGAAAGGTGAGGCCATAACTCCTGAAGGGAGGTTCTTCCAGTCTCCATTAATCAGTTACATAGCCNTTGACCAGGAGTTAACTGCCTTCTCTTACCTCCACTTATTGAGCAGACATCAGACCATCAGGCTCTTACATAGTCCCCTGGTTCTTGCATTCTCTTGGAGAAGATGTCAANGAGACACAGAGCCTCAGCAAACAAGGCTTTATTAGAGGAAGAACTTACTTGCACAGGCAGAGTAGCTGTCTGAGAGATGGAATCAGCTCATAGGGTGTCAGCTACAGTTTTTAATAGCTTTTTCCACTTCACACTTTTGACTGGTGGAAAGCTTATCACTCCTGCCTCCCCGATATATGTTAACCTACTTGAGGTCATGTGACCTGATTGTAGGACTGCTCTCATTCTCACTTGTCTCATCAGCTCCAATATCCTTTGGCNATAAAGCTAAGCTTAAACAATAGAGCTTTTGTTCCCACACCAGCCCCTACCTTCATACTCATATTTAANGTCTGCCTAATGACCTGAAGTGAATTTGGGCTGCATCCAAAGGAACAGAAGGAAAAGGTTACATGGCATAAATGCAGAGGCAGAGCACAGAAACCCATAGGTTCAAGCTTTGTTTATTTAGACTTGTCCCCCTGCAGAGTTCCTGATGATGCAAACCCTGCTCCTTTGGGGCTTGATTGGCTGAGCTTGTTTTACTTTGTAAGGAACCCAGGGAGTTTTTGCCTCCTTAATCTAAAGGCTATTAGCATCTGCCATGATTCTGCTCAAAGAAAGGCATGGGTACCAGTTTCTTGGGGGAAGCTTTTCTGAGATGAGACTGGCAAGTGACTTAGCCAGTAAGATTTACAAACTCTCTGGGAAGATGGCCTAATTAGTAATATATTTGCTACACAAGTCTGAGGACCTAAGTTTGATCCAGTGCTTAGAACTCAAGTAAAAAAGCCAGGAGCGATGGTATGTTGTTTGTCATCCCAGCCCTGGAGAGGCAGGTGGATCCTTGGGGTTCACTGGCCAGCTGGCCTAGGTCAGCAAGGGCTAGGCCAGTGAGAGACCCTGCCTCAGAAACAAGACGGATAGCATACTAAGGAGTTTGACACCTGAGGTTGACTTCTGGTTTCAACACACTGGATGCATATACAGATACACACACACACACACACACACACACACACACACACACACACAGAGAGAGAGAGAGAGAGAGAGAGATTCATATACATCTGAAAAGGACAGAGGTTCTGAAAGAAAAGGAGTGAGGGTTGGAGATGTTGCTTATAGATGAGCACTTGCCTAGCATGCTCAAGGCTCTGGGTTTGATTCCTAGTGCTGCAAAGAAACAGAAGTGGGGGCTGTCTCTTCCTTCACTTCCAGGGAGGAAAGTCACACCACTCATATTTAAATTTACTTTTGCCCTTTCAGAGCGGGAAAGATGCTAAGCTTTGTGACCAGCTTGGGGTTGTGGAGATGTGCCTCTGGCTTGGTAAAGAAAAAGTGAGCTCCTAGCATTTCCACTGTAGAAGTGCCTCTGGTGTTGTACATGGATGCCCAGCCCAAGATTTGTAGAGTATCAGAAACTTGGGAACCACCATACCATCTCCTTTTGGTGACTATTTGGTCTCAAGTTCTGTTCTGACTTCCTGATTTTGTTTTGTGATGTCAGGTGTTCTCACAGGTAGGGAGCTGTGTTTGAACTTTCTTAGGGCACGGTAAATCACTTATTGTAGGAACGTCCTGAATACATGCTGGTTAATGAAGCTGTTGTTCAGAAATGCTTGCTTGGCTTGAAACACTCAAAACCCTCACAGAGTTGCTTCTCACTCACGCTATCTGTGGGCATGGTCTGGGATGAGCAGGAAGGGGTTTGCTGTTCCAGGAGCCAGTGACGTTCAGGGATGTAGCTGTGTCCTTCAGCCAGGATGAGTGGTCGCATCTGGACTCTGCACAGAGAACCTTGTACCGGGAGGTGATGCTGGAGAATTACAGCAACCTGGCCTCACTGGGTAAGGGGGTTTTTGGGGTGCATGTTCTGCATGGAAATGCATGAGGTCCACCCTCTACCTGGGAGGACGTTTGAAGGGTTTGGCTAGGTTTACCTGTGGATGGGCTCAGACATGGCTGCTTTTCCCCTTGGCTATTCTGAGAAGTCTGAATATGGCTGAGTTAATAAAAGGCGCTTTCTCTTGTGTTTTTCCTGTCTCCCCAAACCCAGCTCTGTTGCTGTGGGTCCTCTAAGCCATCCCACCAAGAAAAGTGCTGAGCCAGAGCCCTGACTCACATCCTGAGGCTGTCTCTCAACATCCTCTAGGAGCCCAGCTTTAGGCTGCTTTCTAAACAAAATTTCTCTTCCTATGCACTGAACCCTGACCTCAAGGTCTACTTGGCCTGGACCTCTATGCAGTGTGGCCACTCATGTCTTCTTGGTCATGAACAGGTATTCTGTTTTCCAAGCCAAAGGTCATCTCTCAATTAGAGGAAGCAGAAGACTTCCAGATGGTGGAAAGTGGAAAGCTTCGAGGTGTATACTTAGGTAAGTGGCAGAGGGGTCAGAACTTGAACTTGGCATTTCTTACCTGCCTGGGTACATGAAGGGATTATGCTCAGAAGACACTGGCCAGGGACCTCCTTTGATGTGCCAGCACATGGAGATTGCTGGGAGGGACATGTCTCCCTTCTTTGTTTCTGGTCACCTCGTCCATCAGGTTCAGAGGGAGAGGTGGATTCTCCAAGCACAGATTGCACTTTGTCAAATGCATCTTGTCATTCGATAGCATGTGCTACAGTGTGATGTGCAGTAAACTGATTCTTCTACCCTTCCCTTTCCTTTTACTGCACTAATAACCTACATTACTTTATGGCTTGGACATAACTTTCCTGACTGTAGTGCATCCCTTGTTCCACCTTTCCCTTCAATGTATCAGTGATAACCTCAGAGTATCCAAATGTGTTGGCGTCACATGAAGGAAAATAAATCAGAGCACTTCCCCTTGGAATAGTCTTGCCAAGAACAAGCCCAGCTTTAAATTCTCTGCTTTTTCCTCCCCGTGTCTTCCATCTCTCCTGTCTGTGATTTGTCTATTGTATGAGTCTAAATCTGTGCCTTCCTGAATGCTGTTTTATGAGTCTGTCTCTGTGCCCGCGTGTGTCCCCAACAAAGGGCTTTTGCTTTGCATTTACTGAACGTTACAGGAATATGGGGGAAAGAATGAGGGGTATTTTATAGCAATCTTTAACAGAGTTTTACAAGGGATGAAACTTTACTGACTCCAACTGACCCAGAAAACAAACAAATGCTATCAAGCAATATCTGAATGCTGATTTCAACATTTATGGAGATACTCATTTTATAATGTTGCTTTTCAACATAGCTTTTGCTTTCCACAAGTGACTACCACATCATGTATACATACACACATGCATTGCTCTCTGGGCCAGGGGCATGGAATTAGATTACAATTATCCATTAGCTTAGGTTGTAAAAGTTGATTATAATGGGAAATCCAAGGCAAGTAAGGATGGTTGGTACATTGCTCTGGTAAAGGCAGGTTAAACAAACAGGCTGAGAACATAGTAGGATAGCAGTCTCAAATCTTAAGTGATCTCAAGGTGTATTATTAACTCTGGCTGTGAGGTCCAACAGAAGTTGCAGACTTTTTGAATTTTCATAATAATGTATCGCTGTCTTGGGTTTTTGCTTTGACTTTGTCTATAACTCAGTATCCATTGTTAAGGAAAAACAACAGAAGAATATGTATATGTGCAAATACATGAGAGAAACTAGGTATGCCAATATGGTGACAGTTATAAGATTTAAGCAGGTTTGTAGCTATTCATCAGGCTCTCTGTCACTGTGACAGTTCGTAAGCCACATACAGCAGATCCTTGTGCCTGGTATGTTTGCTGAGTTTGACTCTGATTGCCACATCACAAGTGCCCGCTTTCTGTTCTGCTTTGGATTTTGTCTTTGTTTTTGGTCCCAGAGGATGATTCTCTTGGACCCTGCTACTTACCCAGAATTCACTTCTCTCTGGCAGTAGCTGGGTATTCTTTGTTTTATCTTGGGTTGCCATTCATGGACTGTCTTCAGATTTTCCTTTGTCTTTATGAGGATATTTTCCATGAATAATTTTTTCAGCATTTATGTGTACAGCATAGGTATGTGTCTAAGTTCTTTCTTCTTTCCTTTGGAAATAGACTTTGGGGGTAGAATTCTGGCATTAGATGTCTTATTCCCTATCAGCAGTGTCCACTCGTGGCTCCACTCTTCTGTCTTTGAGCAAAGAGTGCTGATAACAAGTGCCAGCCTGATTCTGTTTCTCCTGTTTTCTGTACAGGTGACCTCTTTTATAATCAAGAGGATGAAAGCTCCTTTGTAAAATATATTCATTTCTTTTGAATCAGTGATTCCACTTCTTACAGTGTATCCTAAGTATCCTGGCTTTTACTTAGATTTTAGATTTTATTTACATTGATTTATTTATATTGTGCAGGAGCNGGGTGGGGGATAAGCCATAGCTTGAGTGTGGAGCTCAGAGAACGGCTTTCAGGAATCAGTGCTTTCCTTCTACCATTTGAGTCCCAAGGATTGAACTCAAGTCGTCAGGCTTGGCAAGCATGCACCTTTACTCAGCCGGACATCTTGGGCCCTAGACTTTTATCTTCAACTTCATCATCTTATCACTCGGCTTAAAGTATCAGCGTAGCCATCCCCACTGCACATTGCTGATTTTGTTTGTTCTTAGACAGTTTTCATAAGGCCCTAGTTACTTCGTTGGCAATTTGGTTACTTGGCTATTAAATGGAAGCCTGTGATGTGAGAGTTGGTCCTTGCCCTGCTATTGCCTGTAATTCCCAGAGCCTTGGCCTTTGCGTTGTCTATTGAGAGAACACTCACTACAACATTAGCACTGTGACAAGGGCCAGACAACATTAGCACTGTGACAAGGGCCAGAGTGGTACTGCTGAGACTGAAACTGTTTCACAGAGCTCCTGAGGGCAGAGGCACCTCCTCTTCCCTCCCTCCTTCCCTCCCTCCTTCCCTCCTTTGTCTTCCCTTCCTCCTCTCCCTCCTTCCCTCCTTTGTCTTCCCTTCCTCCTCTCTCTCCTTCCCTCCTTTGTCTTCCCTTCCTCCTCTCTCTCCTTCCCTCCTTTGTCTTCCCTTCCTCCTTCTCTCCCTCCTTCCCTCCTTTGTCTTCCCTTCCTCCTTCCCTCCCTCCCTCTTCTGCTCTGCTGCTTTCTTTTGGGATTTACCTGAGTTTACTGGCACCTGATCTGGGTGATGAAACTGAAAAGTAACACANGCTCTGCTCAGAAACACCTGATGACCCAGGCTTTGTTGCTGAATCAAGACTGGCACCCCCTGCTACTGGAAGAGCTGCCATCAAATGTCCTCAGCGCCCCTCTCCCCCACATTTCTTCAGACCCTTCCTTTGCTTTCAGACATGTCTACCCTCCTATGTCTTTTCCTTTGTCCTTGTTCCTAACCTTTCCCAAGATTCGGAGTTTGGATTTGTTAGCTGTGCTCATGTATTTTGTTATCATTCTCCTTTCTTCCCAGTGCAAGAGTCACTTATATTTTCTTTAATTTAGGGTGGAAGGACTTGTTTGAACACAGAGTTTCCAAAGAAGAAAATAAGGAAGCCTTGAAAAACCACAGAGTTGATGATTTTTTTGACTTCATATTGGGAAAAACGTATGTAAATGAGGAAGAGTTAGAGGAGCAAAAAGGCAAAAAGAGCGAGCTTTTCAGGGAAATGCTGCTTTCCGTTAGAAAAGACTATATACAAGAGAGGGGCTTTATGGGTATTGAACTCACGAGAAATCCTGGTATAAAGTCTCCACTTACTAGAAAACCTGGAGTTGTCTCCAGAGGAAGAAAGCCCCGCTCACAGCAGTACTCAATTCTATTTAAACATCTGGGAGTCAACACAATGCGTAAGTGTTATAAATGTAACATCTGTGGAAAAGTCTTTCTCCACAGTTCTTCCCTGAGCAAGCATCAGAAGATCCATACTGGAGAGAAGCTCTACAAATGTAAGGAATGTCGCAAAGCCTTCAGCCAAAGCTCGTCCCTAAGCCAGCACCTGAGAGTCCATACTGGGGAAAAGCCATACATATGTAGTGAATGTGGGAAGGCTTTCAGCTTCACTACCTCTCTCATTGGGCATCAGAGGATGCATACTGGAGAGAGACCCTATAAATGTAAGGAATGTGGCAAAACCTTCAAAGGCAGTTCATCCCTTAACAGTCACCGACGGATCCACACTGGAGAAAAGCCTTATAAGTGCAATGAGTGTGGGCGAGCCTTTAGTCAATGCTCATCTCTTATTCAGCATCATAGAATTCATACTGGGGAGAAACCTTATGAATGTAGCCAGTGTGGGAAAGCCTTTACATCAATATCCCGGCTGAGCAGACACCACCGTATTCATACTGGAGAGAAGCCCTTTCATTGTGATATGTGTGATAAAGTGTTCAGTTACCACTCAGCCTTGATTATACATCAGAGGATTCACACTGGAGAGAAACCATACGCATGCAAGGAATGTGGGAAAGCCTTCAGCCAAAGCTCAGCACTTATCCAGCACCAAAGAATCCATACTGGAGAAAAGCCATACAAGTGCGATGAATGTGGGAAGGCCTTTTCCTGGATCTCACGACTTAATATCCATCACAGAATCCACACAGGGGAGAAACCTTATCATTGTAAGGAGTGTGGAAAAGCTTTCAGTTCCCACTCAGCAGTCAATACGCATCGAAAAATCCATACTGGTGAGAAACCTTACAAATGCAACGACTGTGGAAAAGCCTTCAACCAAAGCTCAGCCCTGATTCAGCACCAGAGAATCCATACTGGAGAGAAACCATTTAACTGTAAAGTATGTGGGAAAGCCTTCAGACAGAGTTCATCACTAATGACGCATATGAGAATTCATACAGGAGAAAAGCCTTATAAATGCAAAGCCTGTGGGAAATCCTTCAGTCANAGTTCATCGCTTGCCAACCATCAGAAGACTCATTATTGAGAAAAACCATATAAGAAAAATGCACGTGGTAAATCTGCCAGAAGACATTCATTCTGTACTGACTGTAACGGAATTCATTCTGGAGAGAAAGTGATGAGTAATAGTTGGGGGTGAGCATCAAGTTAGACTTCAGTAAATATCAGGCATTTGTGATGCAGCATAAACTTGCGACTGTTTGGAAAACTTATATAAGATGTTTTCCACGTGTTCTTAAGTTTTACTGACTATAGAGTTGACTCTAAGACGAAAGGATTAATATTTCGTAGTGATTCAGACTTAACAGCCACCAGCTTTTGTAACATCACCGGGGCCCTGGTGATTTAGGTAAAAGCTGAGCTATGAATCACCAGACCTCAGATGAGCCTAGGATCTATGTTGGACAAAGCCTTTCAGTGTTAATGCAGAATAGCTGGATTAGGAAGAATGAGAAAAGAAATGTACGTAGATAACTTGTAGCTACCTCATGGTCACTAAAGTTTTTTAATACTCTGGAAAAAAGTTCTTGTTTATTGTTAAAACTTTTGGTTCATTTTTCTTTTCTCTAAGTCACTGACCTGAGAAGAAAAATCACTGTGAGCTATGCAGGTGTGTTGTCCTGTGCCTTGTCTTCTCACCATTTACCACTCTAAGTCACAAAATGCACGATGTCTCCACTTGTTTTTCTCAGAAAGTAATTACCTTTGCTATATTAAATTGTGAAGTAAAGGCTCTTCAGACAAATGCTTTTGAAATTTAATTTACACATACACACACAGTTAGTTAGAAAGGAGAAATTATGTCACAGTGTAGCCACAGAGAGCACATTCCTGGTCCCGGGCTATCCCTGCTTCCTTGTGCTCCTTGTGGCAATTGTGCACTGCTTCTTAAGCCTCTGAGTTTTCCAGAGCTTTCTGAGATCTTGTGAGCCTCCTTTCTCCTATTTCCATTCGAGCAAGTTCAAAGCATATAACACTAGCCCTCCCTCCATTCTGCCTCTTCTGCAACGTTCCTTGTGCCTTGAAGTAATATAGATGTCTGATTATTTTCTTCCATTTATGGCTGGGCATTGAGTGGGTATGCCACAGCAACAGTCCTTATTCTCAGTACCACGACCAATTGTGACACCACAGTAACTACCCCCCGCTGGGGAGGGGTGACCAGGTTAGGAGAGTGTATGACTCTTGCAGAAGACACTCGTCCTTGTCACAAAACAAAACAAGCAAAACCCTGAAACAATACTATGCGCATTGTTTTCTGTGTATTGTACACGTTGAAATGATTTAAATTATCATGATTAGTGGTGTAGTCTACACAGATTCTCCTATTTATGTCTTTAGACATAAATCTATGTAGCCCTGGCTGTCCTTCAACTCCATGAGTCAGGCTAGCCTGGTAATTGCGGGTAGGGGTAGGGTTACTGTTAGACAGTAAATTCCGGTTTTATCTTGTCACATCACTTCGCCCGTCTAGCGAACAAGTCTGAGGACTGACTGAGAGAGCCTGGCCGGGTTTGTAGGGTTTGCCGGGTTTGTAGTGCACTCCCCCAGCCCTAGACTACATTAACCTGAACACAAGGAAGATAGCACTTCAGCTCCACTCGGCTTTTAGAAATCGCTTGGGCCCGGTGCCTTCTGGGAAATGTAGTCAGAGCTATCCCGAGGCATGCCGGGAATGGTAGTTCCCTGAGGTTTCTCTTGGTGGCGGGGCAGCTCGCGGCGCTTTGAGGGGGGGGCTCCGGGCCGAGGTGATCCTGACTGGGGCAGGAGGGCGCATCTGGGGCAGACATCCTCGAGACCGCGCGTGCTGAGGGCGGCTGGAGCGAGCGCCGGCGTCCGTGAGTGGGACGGAGGGGTCGGGCGGGGCATAGCGGGCGGTGGGCTTCGAGGCGGGCCTGGCGCGGCCTGGCATCTGCTCTGCGGCCTCTGGCTCCGGGACCCGCCAGCAGGCTCGGCCTGCCACGGAGAGCGGCTGGGCCCAGACTGCGGGGTGGGTCGGGGGCCTGTGCATCTTCTGTTGCATCTTAGCGATGCAGGTCATGAAAACAACAGCCGTTACCTAGCAGTCTAGGCTAACTTGATGAATTAGCGCATCTAATACCAAGTTACGGGCTCCTTGGCCCTTCATTGTGCCCACGGCGCAAATGAAGAAACCAAAGCNTAGTGTGGCCCGAGCATTCGCTGATTCTTGTCTAGAGACTTGGGCTGGAAGCAGAATTCCTTTCCCATCTGTGCGCCTTGCAATGTCTTGTCATTTTGGGCAGTCTGTGAACCCCTTGGCTATCNACCTCAGCCACGTCGACAGCACAGCCCCACCTCTGCTGCACAGAGGACTGGTTCCAGGAATTCCCACACAGCTAAAACTCAAGTCCTTTAGGTAGACTGGCATTGCATTTGCAGAGAACTTGGACACATCATCCTTTGTACTTTAGATCAGGCATATCCAACCTTTTGACATTGCCACAATTTTTGTACAAGGCGCTAATAGGCCTGTAGGTGGATGTGGAGGGACCAGTGGAAGACATTAGAAGTGTCTTACATACTGAAAGGGATGGAGTTTTGACAGATTGGTTTGGTCAGCATTCTTATCATTTGGTTTGCNTGGTTAATCAGGGATAGCTTTCTTGGGATCTCATGACCATTATGGTTAGGTTTTAAAAATTAATTTATGTTTATGTGTATATGTTTGTGTCTGTATGTGTGTATGTGTCCATGAGCCCAAACCTGAGGAGGCCAGAAGAGGATGTTAGATCCCCTGGAATTGGAGTTATGGGTGCTGATAATCAAACTCAGTTTCTCTGCCAGAGCAGGAAGTGCTCTTAACCACTGAGCCACCTCTCCAGACCCCCACTATGGNTGGTTTTAACGTCCTTGTGCTAAGCCTTCCCTTGGTACCAGAATTCCTTACTACACTTTTTTTCCTTTCCAGGCATACTTGNTCAGCACTCAGCTCTCCTTTGGCAGGAAAACTAGAAAGGAAATGGCTGTGGATTTGCTGGCTGCACGAGGGACAGTAAGTGAAGCTTGTCTTTGCATAAATTGCTTTCTGACTCAAAGATGTGGACGCATTTTCATTNTTAGTCCCTGTTACTTTTCTCACTTTCAAAATTAGCATTTAACAGAGGTATGCACAGTCCAGTTTGAAGCTGACCTTCATGAAAAGATAGAAAAGCCTCCCACCCTTCACCCATCAAAGGAGTAGCCCTAGGGACAAAGAATTCTGCCAGGTCCAGAACAGGNGCTGTCCTGTAACCACCATCTCACGAAACCTCCCAGATGCTTTTCTTTAAAAGAAAAGGGGGGGCAAGGGGGGACTCCTCCAGATGGAATGTCTTTTTGTTAGCCAAAGGAGAGGTATGGGCTCATTTATAATTTATAATTTAAAATACTTTCTATTGTCTGGGAATTTGGTCCCCTCTATTGGGTTCTTAATTTCATTAGTAAAAGAATTTAGAAATTTAGAAGGAAGCTTGAAGAAAATGTTATTAAAATTTGAGAAAAATAGCAGGGCAGACAGGCTGTAAATCTCGGCAGTTGCCAGGAGGAAGGAGATGGAAAGGAGGAAGAAAGCCATGTGTTAGAGTTAGGATTCAAGAAAGAGGCAAGGTCAGCATACTGCATAGTAGGCAGAAAGTTGTGTGGTGCAGGAAGTAGCTTCAGAGAATTTGTGAGAAATCCAGAGTGCCAGGGANAGCATGCTTGGGATTTTGTCCAGTATCTGAAAAAAAGAAAAGAATAAAAAGAAAAAAGTTGCAGTTTTCTGGGTAACTCTGAAAATCGGGCAAGCTCCAAAGGCTACATAATGGAAGCCTACAAGGCACTGCCCAAAGGCTTCTGGGAAGGATGAATACATTGTTCATTAAGGGATAATTAGTCCTCCTTCTCCTTAGCACATCTTTAGGTGAATCAGATTTAGNGGGTGGAGGAAGTGGGTGGAGACAAACTCCTGGCCAGGTAATGGAGAGGCCCTGATTGATTAACTCTTTANAATTTTTGAAAAATTATTNTTTTTATTTTATGTGTATGGATGTTTTACCTGCATGTGTGTCTGTGCACCATGTGTGCCAGGTACCCATGGAGGCCAGAAGAGGATGCCACATGCCCCAGAACTGGTGTTATAGATGCTTGTAAGACACTGTGTGGGTACTAGGAATTGAACCTGCATCCTGTGGAAGAGCAGCCAGTGCTCTTAGCCCCTGAGCCATCTCTGCAGCCCCTGGATTAATTTTTAAAGGAAGGACACAGTCTGTGTAACGTTCTGGCTAGTTTAGAGTGTCAGGTTTCCATCCAGGGCTAGAGGTAGAACTCTGTCCTTTTAATCCAGAGGAAAGAACTGTCTCTCAATGAGTCTTAGTAAAGCCAGAGTACTTCCCCTTTTTCGTTAGGTGATTGAAATCCTGAGGAGTGGCAGAACTAATGTTTACCTTTGTAGTGTTTGTTATCAGAGAAATGGGAGGCAGGGTCCAAAGCCAACTCAGCAGGCTGGTTCATCCTCTGGTCTCTAAAGCCGTTAATCCCTGCAACTCTGCCACCCGTGGCTCAGCCTGTTTCTCCTCATAAGGTCAGTGCTACAGTAATGACAAACACCAGCAGAATAGTGTCCAGCAGTCCNAGCTCTGGCCTGGGCTACCCTCTGTCCAAAGGTGGGGATGCTTCTCTATGCGAACTTTCTCATCCCATGGTGGACAGACAGTCTTCGTTTTAGGGAAGTCTCGGGAGACTTTGTGCTTGTAGTGTAGCTATTTCCTTCTGGCACTGTCATGAGGCACAGGGTAAAGCTTGGTGACCTTTAGATGACCTTGACCTGTGATTGCAGCAGTGAACTAAGGAGAACAGTAAAAGATCTGTGTTAATGAGGATGTCCTGGGAGGAGGGGTCACAAGAGNGTCACAAGGCCCTAATCTGAAGTTCCGGTCCCTACTTATTCTTGCCCTGTGTACATGTTTGGGGGTGGGTGGGTAGCTGGTGGTGTTGAGGGTCTGTAAGAGGTGGAAGATTGACTCTGGTTTTCCAGAATTGCTCATGCTGTGATGGGGCATAGTACTGTAAGAAACCCCAGTAAATGCACAGGTTTGCCAAGCTGGAGGTACACAGACTTGGTTCTTGTCTCTTGGTGCCCTTTCTGTCTAGGATGAACAGATGTTTCTGTATGACCCCCCCCTGGAAAAGTTGCACAGCAGCACTTCAGAGCCAGTTTCTGTGGACTGAGGTGCTCCTGTGTGACTTTTCCAGGGATTAACCATGGCCATTATGCTGAGGAGCATGACTGATGGCAGGCAGGCATGACACTGGAGCAGTAGCTGAGAGATTACATCAAATCCACAAGATGGAGGCAGAGAGTGAGCCTAGGCCTATCATAAGGCTTTTGAAACCTCAAAGCCCACCCTCAGTGACACACCTCCTAACAAGGCCACACTTCTAATTCTTCCTAAACAGTCTACCAACTGGGAACTTGTAGACAGATTTTTCTTTGGGCTGCCAGCTCACAAGAAACAACAAACAAACAAACAAAAACAACAGAAAAAAAATGACACAGAGACTTATTATATTATGAAAGCTCGGCTTGTAGCTTAGGCTTGTCCCACTAGATCTTATAACTTAAATTAACCTATTAATATTAATTTATGCTTTGCCTCATGGCTTTTTATCTCTCTTCCATCTTAGACCTCCTGTTTTCTCTCTGTGTCCTCTGGCATCTCTTTTATGCCTAGATTCACCTCCTCTTCTTCTCTGTCCAGAAGTTCTGCCTAACCTCTTCCTGCCTAGCCATTGACCATTCAGCTCTTTATTAAACCAATCATAAAGTGCCTTGACAATGACACATCTTCACAGTGTATAAAAAGATATTCCACAACAGGAACTAAACATTCAAATATATGAGCCTATGGGGGCTATTCTCATTCAAACCACCACAGCTTCCATTAAATTCCACTGGCTCCTGTACTCATGAGCCTCTTCCAGTAGTTTGAATGAGAATGGCCTCCNTAGGCTCATATATTTGATACTTGGTCCCCAGTTGGTGAAACTGTTTGGGAAGGTGCTTGCCTGTTGTCATGCTCCTCGATGTGATGATCATGGACTCGCCCTCTGAACTGTAAGCCACAAATAAATTCTTTCTTCTATAAGTTGCCTTGGTCATGGTGTCTTATCGTAGCAATAGGAAAATAACTAAGACACCACTTCATAGGGCTAAGGGAGGGAGCTCATCTTGATGGTAAGTACTGATACCACATTAGACAAAGAATGTGAGGTGAGAGATAAAGCTGCCATCTTGAAAAAAGACAGCTGCTGAATCTGCTAATCAAAAAATGCATGGCAACCTTGACCCAATAGTTCAGTCTTTATCAGTGGTTCTCAACCTTCCTAATGCTGTGACCCTTTAATTCAGTTCCTCATGTTGTGACCCCCAACCATAAAACTATTCCATTTCTACTTCATAACTGTAATTTTGCTACTGTTATAAATCATAATGTAAATACCTAATATGTAGGATATCTGATATGTGGTTCCCAAAGGGATCATCATCCATAGGTTGAGAACCACTGTTTTATCCTATAAATAGAGGTNTGCCCCAACCCAGAGAGATGGCTAGGAGAATGATTATTGTGTACTGTTTGTGACAACAAAAAAAAGAACAGCCATCTAACTACTCATCTGCAGAGTCTAGGGAGATGGCTCAGTGGGTAAAGTGCTTGCCACACAGGCATGAGGACCTGAGTTCAGATCCTCAGCACCCTCATAAAAAGGTTGGGGTGCTGGGGTGCTGGGAGGCAGAGACAAGAGGACCCTTAGTCTCACTGACCAGCTGACCTTGCTGAGTCACTGAGCTCTAGGTTCAGTGAGAGGCTCTGTTTGAGAAAGTAAAGTAGAAAGAATAGAGCAAGATACCCACCATCTATCTGTCTCTGGCCTCCACACACTGTAGCAAGTCCTTCTCTGTCCCACCAGCCAGTTCCCAAATCATGACACAGAGACTTCTTATTAATTATAAAAGCTCGGCTGATGACTTAAGCTTGTTTTTAGCTAGCTCTTATAACTTAAATTAACCGATTTCTGTGTGCTGCCCTTGGGCCCATTTACCTCATCTATGTACTTTCCATCCTGCTTTCCTGCTTACTCCTTGTCTCCTCATGTCTCCTCCCTTCTTCTTCCCAGCATCCCCTGTGCCTGGAAATCCTGCCTAGCTATTGGCCGTTCAGCTTTTTATTAAACCAATCAGAGTGACATTTCTTCACAGTGTACAAAAAGATTATTCCACAACATTTCCCCTTTTGTCTAAATAAAAAGGAAAGGTTTTAATTCTAACATAGTAAAACTNTATACAATAAGAACATTATCAGGTATTGTCTAAAAAGAAAGGAAAGGTATTACTTTAACAAATGAAACTATATACTATAAGAACAATTATCAAGTAAGAATTACATTCATTATGTCCAGTCCATTTGTATTTGGCATATTGGGAGAAAATACTCCTTTATCTATCCTATCTTGATGAATCCGAAGTTTTGTACCTAATTTACTTTCTATCAAGACTAAGGAAAACTGTAACTGTCTGGTCTTCAACCCCCATCAAAGACCTGAGAAGGATATAATATTACCTGAGTAAACAG
>LZPO01017707.1:69007-83532 GCA_001675575.1 Neotoma lepida | reverse complement strand
CTCTGCATGCATGAGGCTCTGGGCTCCACCCTCAAGTACCATAAGAAGAAAGATTTGCATTTGTACTGAAGATATACAGACTGTTTTCTTGGACATCATTCCCTAAACTACATAGTATAAGAACTGTTTATATTTGATTTACAACTTGCTCGGTATTACAGGTAATCTAGACATGACTTAAAACATGTAGGATGATGTGCATAGATTCTATGGGATACAGTGATGTTTTATATGAGGGACTTGAGCATATGTTGGTGTCTCTGGGGCCCTGGAACCAGTGCCTTTTCACTACTGAGGGATAAGTACATATATTTAAGTACATTTTATTTTTTCTCTAGCTGGTAATTTGTTATCTCTGTGGAATAAGGTAAATTGGGTTGTGGATGACAAATGCAGCCTACCCCTTTGATGATGGTTTTAAGGCGTCTTCAGGGGATAATTGATCCTTGTTTCCTTATAGGTAATGTACAGGAGGATTCTGCAGCAGGCAGGCTTTATACAGTTTGCACAACTCCAGTTCCTGGAAGCCAAGGAGCTCTTCAGGTAATTTGGACACTGTAACTCAGTGTCCCCTCTGCTGGGAATCTCCATCTTCTNTGTGATTTCAAGGGGGGAATTGTGACACGGCCAGATAAGAGATGCAGGTAGGAATGGGAAGGGCTATTTGTGGTAGTGCACACTTCTCAGGGTGGTTCCTGGGCTCCACACCTGCCTTAGAATGCTCACTGGCCCAATTCCTGGGTAGGCAGGCTGAGGAGAGTCCATGAAGGTGGCAGGGCTCCTGAGCCAGGACAGCAGGGTTCTGGAGTGGGATTGCTAAAGTGAGTTCTGAGGAGCATTGATTCTTGCCTCTTTTCCAGAGACTTCACTAGAAGCTAAGTTTAGAGAAAGTAAGGGCTTCTGGGAAAACCTATAAAACCTTTTTTTGTTTTTGTTTTTTTGAGACAGGGTTTCTCTGNGTAGCCCTGGNTGGAGCTCACTCTGTAGACCAGGCTGGCCTCGAACTCTCACAGATCTGCCTGCCTATGCCTCCTGAGTGCTGGGATTAAAGGTGTGCTGCCACTGCCCAGCCTATAAAAACTTTTTAATCATCTTGTAGACTTTCAAGATGGTATATACCCAGTTAGCCCACTCAGGAAGTGAGTTTGTCTTCAGGAGGACAACTGCCTGCCATTCTAATTGGTCCTGTAGCTGTGGAGGCTCTCCTGTGGGCCCTCACAGACATCCGTTTCCTCTCTTTTGTCTTCTCTCCATTTCTCTTGCTCCTTTGCTTTCTCACAGTCTCTCTTGCTCTGNGTCTTCCTTACCCACATGTGTAGGAAGCACACCTTTGTCATCACACCTGCCCTTGTGTCTGTCCCTTGCTCTCACCAGCATGGTCCTGAGACCATGGTTACTTACAGACCTGTTCAGCATCCCCNAGGGAAATGATGTTGCACCTGCTATGATCGTAGTCTTTNAAGTATCTTAAAGAGCAGTGCCTCACTAGAGCATTCTATGGTCTAGAGCTTTCTAGCCAACAACGTATGTGGGAAACTCTGTATAGACCCTGTACCTCCCATTGGACTTAGCAGGACCCTCTCTGGTAGGCTTCTCTGCCCTTCTTCAAAGATGATTGTTTATGCCCNGAGTGTGTACTGACATACACAGCAGGTTTNATGTTACAAAGTAGGGTGGAGAGAACAGGCTTCTTTTCTTGAGGAGTGACTCTCAATAGCACCTTTATCTATACCAGCCTAGTAGCTGCCACCATCTGCTCCTGTAAAGACTGGCGGTCTTCAGGTTAACTTGATCCCGTACTCATTCACACCTCAGCTCCCCTCTTGTTTTGTCCTGGCAGTGTCCGTGCCCTTGACTTTCACATCGTAGGTGCGTCCCAATCCATCTTCTTGTGGGTCAGTCTGAGAGACCAGGTGAATGGACATGAGTGCATGCCGAGAACAGTCCCCTGCTTTGGTGATAGAACAGAAGCTGGGCCTGTCTGCCATTAGGACGAGGTTCTTGTGCCTCTGTATTAGTCTCTCTACAGCACAGCATCAGGCTGGTGGCTGCTCACCTTGTCAGTGTCACTGAGAACTTCTCAGACAGGAGTGATTGCTGTTGCCCTTCTTGTGCTGTGGAGGAGTTCCTCACTGTACTGGGCCTTGTCCTCAGACGCCACCCCAGAACTGTGCCCGAGGCCATGCTGCTAGCTCATCATGGTTGGCACCTATGAGAAAACCCATATGGTGTTCATGTAGGGAACCCATGCTATATGTCTTCCTCTGGAAACTCCTAGCGTATCTTCATATCCTTTAGCAAACTTGGCCTAAGTATTAGAATGAAGAACACAAGGGCATGAGAAAGCCTGTGCTTCTGAAGAACCATTTGAGGCTGGAAAAGGGACCTCTTCCCTCTAGTGTGGGTACTACGCTGGTCAGGAAGTACTGCATGGACTCATATTTGCCAGGAGNAGAATCTTCCTTCACCAGGTTCACCCTGGATCTGAAGCAGCGAGCAGACATTTCCTGTACCAGGAACCCTCCAGTAGGCCTCAGTGTCTTGACTGTGACAGTCTTGTTCNTAGGCCTGATGGTTCTTTATTGTGGGAGTGTTAGGGTAGGGCTGTCTGGTACATTGTAGGGTGCTCAGCTCTAGCTTCTACCTACTAGATAGTAGTAGCACAAACCAGGTTAGGATAAAGTCCCTTATTTAAGCACCATTGAGCCATCTTTGGGAATTTAGTATCAGGAAGATGCTGGTTTCTGAAGGGCCATGACCCTGTCCTGGCTCAGATTGATGCCACATTGCTTTTGGTTGGGTCTTTCTTGCTCGAGGACTCCCAGGGCTCACTGGGTTTTCCTCATAGCTCAGGTGTCTTGATGTGATCCCAAGTCATCTGTATATGTCCCTCACCCTTGTCTCCTCTGCTCTTTTTGAAATCATGTTTGGTACTGTTTCACTGCCACTAGCAAATTAGGATGATTACTTGNACACACTCACCCCCATTGACATGTGCCTNCAGGCACTGCCCTCCAGTGTTGTTTGTGTGCCTATGTGTACTCTCTCTCTCTTTTTGCTTCATTTAGTTTGACACTGTAATTGCAGAAGCAGCCAGCTGGATGTCCGGGAGCTGATCTCTCTCTACCCCTTCCTGTTGCCCACCTCTTCTTCCTTCATCCGGTCTCACCCTCCTCTTCACGAGTATGCAGACCTGAACCAACTGACCCAAGGCGACCAGGAGAAGATGGCCAAGTGCAAGCGCTTCCTCATGAGCTACCTGAATGAAGTCCGTAGCACAGAGGCAGCAAATGGCTACAAGGAAGACATAGACACGGCCCTGCTCAAGCTGTATGCAGAGGCTGACCATGACAGCCTCCTGGACCTCTTGGTCACTGAGAACTTCTGCCTGCTGACGGACAGTGCTGCTTGGCTGGAGAAGCACAAAAAGTGAGTGTTCTTAGCCCCACGTGGTGAGGCTTCCTGTCCAGCCCTCTGGCACTCCAGGAGGCCCCTCAACGGGACACTATGAGACTGACTCCTCCGACATTGCGTTTGGATTCTCAAGGGTCCGGGCAGCAACCACCAAGAAGTCATTGTGACAACAGGCATCAAGCGGTCCTCAGATGACGCTGTTCTTCTGATCTAAGGGGCCTTGGAGGAATTCACTCTGGTGCTGCTTCATGTTGGAGAGTACAGTGTGCTTTACCATAAGCTTTGTTAGTAAATGCAGCAATTCAAAATGTCCTGTTGTCAAACTAGGGCTCTCCCTTAGAAGGTGCTGCATGCTTGGTAGGAGTAGTGCAGTTGAGTCACTCACTACCAAACTGGCCAGATAGGTGTCAAAATAAATAGCTGAGCCTTCTTGATCGTGTTGATCATGGTTTGAACTGCCTGCATATGCCTAACAGTTAGTAGGCAGCCCTAAATCCATGGGCAGTGAACACAGTGACCAGCTTGCTTAGGGCTGGCAGCTCCTTGGGATTTTTATATGCGATTTTTAAAAA
The DNA here is from genome assembly GCA_001675575.1 of Neotoma lepida. Taxonomy (NCBI): domain Eukaryota; kingdom Metazoa; phylum Chordata; class Mammalia; order Rodentia; family Cricetidae; genus Neotoma; species Neotoma lepida. The sequence continues at coordinate 79,546 of LZPO01017707.1, read as the reverse complement.
GAATATTTTCATTTTTGTATACGTATATGTCTCTGTGTGGCTTTGTGCATGTGAGTGCAGGTGCCCACAGAAGCTGGAAGAGGGCATTAGTTCCCTGGATCTGGAGTTAGCAGATGTTGTGAGCTGCCCAACATAGCTGCTGGGAACTGAACTTGGGTCCTCTGCTTAAGAGCCTAGCCGTCTCTCTAGACCTCATGTGACTTTTGTTTAGAATTTAAAATGAAAAAGGACTCGTGAAGATGTGGGATGACCATGCCTGATCCCATTTGATGCCTGAGGTGGCATGGGCGTCCCTGGCAGTGTTAGCTCTTTCCATAGCTTGCAGTGAACACATTATGGAATGGTGGTTGGAGGNTGCATATCTCTTAACCAAGATGTCCAGACAGTAAAGTTTCCAAATTCAGAGTTTTTCAGATTTTGGAATTTTTCTGTATTTTTTAGCTGTATTCTAATCTGAAACCCTAAAATCTAATATGCTTCAAGACCTGAAAGAGGCTGGGGAGAAGGTCCNTGGATAAGGCATTTGCTGTGCAAGCATGAGNACTGGAACTTAGACTCCAGAACCCATACAAAAGCTGGGCACATGTGGCAGCCTGCCTGGGACCTGCTGACTCCGAGACTACACAAACTGATGGGCTCCGGGTTCAGTGAGAGACCCGACTTCACTAAACAGAGTGGAGAGTGATGGAGGAAGAGGGCTGAAGGCAAGTGTTGGCCTCCGTAGGAACATGCCCCCAAAACACATGCAGACTACACTTGGGATCACACACACACACAAAAGAAAATACCCTAAGCTTTTTGGTCATCTAGTTTGCCCTTAAATTAAGTTTCACGTTTTGGCGTGTTTCAGATTTCACGTTTCAGATCAGTGCTCCTCAGCCTGTTTGGTTTCAGATCCAGAGTGCACACTGACACCTGGTGGTAGTGACTCAGGATGTGCGTCTATAAAAAGTCACATAATATTCATAGAGATTTCAAAGAGAAGGTTCCAGCTGACACTTCAGTGTCCTGAGATGTATGGCTCTCTAAGGGAAGGACCTGACCTCTCTGGGGGTCACCTGCTGAGTGGGAAGAAGACCATGGGCAGAGCATGAGCCGTGCATGTCCCAGACTGTGTCCCACATTCTTGCTTATCCTTCCCATCCTTTCCTTTTCCAGGTATTTTGCCCTAGGACTGCTCTATCATTACAATAAACAAGATGCCTCTGCTGTTCAGGTGAGTACAAAAGGATTTTAGTGGGCTAGCCAGGCCACTCCGTAGGTGAGAGCACCTGCTGTGCAAAGCTTGACAGCCTGAGTTTGAGCCTCACAACCCATGGTATCAGGAGAACCAACTTCTGAAAGTTGTTCTCAGACCTCCACATACATACTGAGGCCCACAGGGCTTCCATATTTACACATACACCACACACACGTGCACACACACCAAATAATAATAATAATAATAATAATAATAATAATAATAATAAATAAAAAAACCCACTTTAGTGTTGTTAAAAGGCCAATAACCTTTAATTTGTGTTACTTCTTAAAAACCTATCAATCAATAGAAACCACTTTTGCCTGATCTGGTCTTTTCTACAGAGAATAAAAATAATAGTGTTTTCAAAAGTGAACTCCTTGGGAAGTGTTGACTTCAAGTCTCCGTACTTGTTCCTGACAAAAAGGCCAAGAAGTGATCTTTAAATCTCTTTAAAAAAAACGTTATCAAGCTTGAGTTTGTAAAAATTGAAGAAATGAAAAACAGCTGATTTCCTTTTGAAAAATGAAAAGAGGGCCTGGAGAGGTGGCTCAGCGGCTGAGAACGGCTGCTGCTCCTCTGGAGTCCATTCCAGCATCCATGCTGGGTGCCTCACCACCTCCTAACTCCAGATCCTAGGGATTGGCCCCCTCTCTGGCCTCTGTGGGCACTGCACACATGTGGCATGTGCACACACAGACACATACATACACACCGGTATGTATTTAGAAAATTGTCACATAGTAATAATGCACACATTTCTTGGATTTGGTGTACCACTTGACATGTGCTTACAGTGGGAGGTGATCTAGTCATGGTCATTGGTGTCCCCTTCTTAATAGTTCACCATCTCTGCACTGGGAAACGAGGCGCTTGTCTGTTTTAGTGCTTTTATTCACCCTAGTGAGCGCAGAACACTAAGGATTATTTCTCTAACTGTATTTTAGTAACCCATATCTAACTTCCCCCTGCCCACCCCCTCCCTGCCCTTCTTAACTGCTAATATCCCCTGCTTTTCATGACTTTTATGAAATCAGCTTAAAAATATGATATTTTTGCTGAGTTAGTAGGCATATGGCATCACCTTAGAAAATCAGGGCAGCAGGCAACAGTTGTATTTATAATTTCCACTGTCAGTAATAGCAACCGGTGCCAGTGAACTGGGCAGTAGCTTCCCTTACAGCATCAGTACAGAAGCACAGCTGGTCAAGGTCATGCCCCTGCTCTGTGGAGGAGCTGCCATGTGAAGGCCAGCAGGGATGCTGGGCCGGAATTGAATGGCATTGATTTGTCAGCCTTGCCTCTTGGCTTGCACCTTTCAGCTTCCCATTGATCTTTACAGAGCATCTTCTCACACCCTGGGGACATGTGCTCCCGTCTGCCCTGTTAGNCCTCAGATGGCATTGGGTGCTAGTTTCCTCGTGAGCCTTTTGTGTGACATGGGCTCCCTGGCTTTGGCCATGCCTTCGTGAGTTTAGTCTGCAGCTGCTTTGCTANGACATCACAATAACGTAATTGCAGAGCGAAGAGAACAGGAAAATGAGTTTCCATCAATACAGGCCTCAAGGCCAAGAGCAGCTTTAGATATTACCGACAGAACGTTTCTTTTTAAGACATGGTAGCGGCATCTTTAGAATTACTGCACGTGTGTTATGATGATGTTAGCACAGCTATAGAGAAAGATTTGCATGCTTGAGTAATATGGAGTAAATATTCATAAGTGGTGAAAGTTCCATTCCATAAAAAACCAATACTTTTTGGTGGACCTTTGATTCAATTATTTAATAACCGAATTCAGGACTGAAAAAACTAATGCACACTGAGCATCCTAATCAGTTTTCATTGTGGGGGGAGGGTCACTGCCACTTTGAATTGCAGATTATTTTAGATTTTGTAGTATTTGCATGTACAAAATGAAATGTCTTGGACCGAAAACCTGAGCCTAAACTAAATTTCACTTGTGTCTTATACAAATAGCATGAAAGTAATTTATACAGTGCTTTTTATAAGTCTGTGCTCAAAACCAAGTTTGATGGTGTAGAATTTTCCACTTTTCGCGTCATCTCACATCGTAAAAAAAAAAAGATTTTAGCACATTTGGATTTATTTCTCAAAAAAATTAAAATTTATCTAAGAATTTACAGCTTTCAGTACTATAGTCGGGGCACTCTTTATTCAAAATGCCCAGGACCAGAATTGTTTTAGATTTCAGAGTTTTTCAGACTTTGAAGTAATGCATGGGCAGCCGAGAGCCACCCCAGCCAGCCACCCAGTCTGCAACCTTGAAATTCAGGCTGCACTGTCAACATGCTTGCCAATGTTCAGATTCTAGATTTTCATGTGAGGGATGCCTCATCCTGTGTTTTTCAAAAGTCTTAAGAGAGTAAGAAAACAAGGGTTTCTAAGATAATTCTACAAGATATATACCATTCTGAATTTAAGATTTTTTTGGTTTTTATTTCTTTTCAGTTATGGGTGAACATTGTGAATGGGGACATCCAGGATTCCACACGCTCAGACCTATATGAGTACATTGTGGATTTTCTTACCTACTGCTTAGACCAAGAGCTGGTGTGGACCCATGCTGACTGGCTGCTGCAGAAAAGTGAGGAGGTTTGTGTTTCATAAATGTATTCTCTTCGGAATGGCTGGTATAAGACACCAAATGCCCCATCAACTTTAGGTGGAAGGGAAAAAAAACTACACTCATTCTCCTCTGTTTTCTTTGTGCCCTTTTTAATCCCTCCTTTTGAGCATGAGCAAATGCCACAGTCTGCTGCTGCTGAGGTCCCACAGAACCCTCTTTCTGCAGNGGCCTCTCTTAGAAATATAAGCTGCCTAGCCTGCGCATGCTACCACTCCACAGTTCCCACTTCACTTNCTNGGAAACAGAAGTCTGCATTTTGTTTCCTGGAATGGAGCAGGTTGTTACCCTGCACAGCCTGGTCTTTTGCAGGAAGTAGTCCCCGATCTGGGCCACATTAGGAAGAGCACTGTCCTCTTCTGTTTCCATTACTCCTACTTAGAAACTGTGGACATGGAGGTGTGAAGTGGCCTGAACATGACCTGGCTCATCTTGGAGGCTGAAACAGGACAATAGTGAAAAAGCAACTGTTGGCTCTTGGCTATAGAGCAGTGGTTCTCAACCTTCCTAATGCTGTGACCCTTTAACACAGTTCCTCATGTTGTGGTGACCCCCAACCATTAAATTGTTTTGTTGCGACTTCATGACTGTAATTCTGCTACTGTTATGAATCATAATGTAAATATCTGATATGCAACCCCTGGGTTGTGACTCACAGGTTGAGAACCACTGCTCTAGAGCCAGCCAGGTCTGTGCTCAGGACAGGACACAGACCTTAATGAGGCCCCGCAGGTCACCCCCACAAAGGCAGCAAGCATAACAGACCCATTCCTTGACTTCCCTGGGAGGGACAAGATCAGAGAAGTTCAGGGCAGGGCAGGGCAGGGCAGGGTAGGCTCCTCTGCTGTCCATCCTACTTCCTGAACCAGGTCGGAGCCCTTATTCCATCCCTATCAAAACATTTTTAAATTACATTAATTTATTTGTGTGTGTTTGTGCACACACATGTGCTTATATGTGCCATACTGTATGTATGATGATCAGAGGACAGCTGAGGTTCTCACCTTCCGCCATGCATGGCNCAGGGGTTGAATCCAGACATTCAAGCTTGGCAGCAAGTAACTTGACCTGCTGAGCCAGCTCACTGGCCCCACCTCTCGTATGTTTTACTCCATTCCTCCTTTACCTCTACANATGCCTGCAGAACACACCAGCATATGTTCCTGTGGTGTGGATGTAGTGTCATTGAAAGGGTTAGGTCCTTTCCACTCACTGAGCAGNCATAGCCAAACACACAGAGAGTCTGTGTGCCACATGGTGGCCCACCGCTTGGCCTCTGTCATCTCTTGAAGTGCATGGTTCACAAATGGAGTTAACAGACCTTTTTTTCTGGGTGATGGTGGTGCACACCTTTAATCCCAGGCAGAAGCAGGTGGATTTCTGTGAGTTCAAGGCCAGCCTGGTCTACAGAGCAAGTTCCAGAGTAGCCAAGGCTGTTACANGGAGAAACCCTGACTTGAAAAACAAACTAACCAAACAACAATACCAACAACAAAAAAACCAAACAAAGAAACAAGACAGAAAACAAAAGGGAAAAACAAATAATTGTCAGCCCTTTTCAAAGTCATGTAGGCAAGCAGAGCTGAGACACAAATCCAGACCTGTAGCTGTGTCGAGTTTCTTGTGTTTGGGGTTCACAGGGTATGTTGGTATGTGTGCATGTAAACCTGGGGGCATGCAATAATATTTGCACATGTAAGTAAGTGCGCAGGGGAACCTGACAAGGTGTAATGGCCTTCTTAGTATTTCCTCAGAAGGCAGAATTGGTCCAGGGTTCTCCTCATGACAGACATCGCAAGGCAGTCTGGAAGCTATTCAGGGACCACAGACTCAGGTGGTGGACTAGCCAAGTGCAGTAATAATCTACTAGCCAGACAGTGTGTTCAGAGAACCAAGAACACACTGAATTTTCATACTTTCTGGATTTTATCGATTAAATTTTCAAGGGACAGTTTCCATAGGATAATCTTAATAGCAGTAGTGTTCGTTGCATGGCTGTCCAAGCCTATTACCAGTGACTGCCCCACTCATTCGTTTCCAACCAATCTNGAAGAAATCCCAGCAGAAGTGCCGGCCGCATTCCTGTTTGCATTGTGCCCTTTGGTTGGTCTTTCTTAGGACTTCTTGCTAGACTGTTTTCTTCNATATTTTTGAGATAAGTGTGACATATGAGAAGTTGCACCTGCTTAATACATCAGCATACTGCATGATTTTAGCCACACCGTGAATGTTAAGTGACTAAAGGAAAGATGAAGAAAATTGAATTGCTGCTCTTTCTGCAGATTGGAGTTCAAGTTTTCACCAAGAGACCGTTGGATGAGCAGCAGCAGACTCGTTTTAATCCAGATGATATTATTAGTTGCCTTAAGAAATACCCTAAAGCCCTGGTTAAATATCTGGAGCATCTTGTTCTCGACAGGAGACTGCAGGTGAGCACTCAGAGCCTGGACTAAGGTCCCTGGCTGCAATGCCACTCACCACTTAGGAAAGGGAACCTNACTGTCACTTTTTGGGCAGGTTATGTCCCCTGGTCACTCANTCTCTGCTTGTTGATTATCTGAGGGNTTATGAGCCTTTGTGAAAGAGTCCCAGAGGGATTAGAGGTGGATGTTTTTATNTCCTGTCTCCTATCCACTCCACTTCTCTTTTCTCTTTGTTATTATCCTCAAAGGAAATGGGAGAAGCTACGTCATTTATAGACTACCTAAAGCCTTTCCCTCCCAGAATGAAAAGTAACCTCTTCATGTGTCCCCAACATGTGTGAGTCATCCTTCCATCATTATGACAAAATACCCAAGGCAATTTACTTATGAAGAACAGAGGTTTCTTTTGCCCCACAACCTTAGAGCTTTCAATCTGTGCAGGTTGTCCCATTCTTTTTGATAAAGCATCTTGGCAGAAGAGGGCAGTGCTATGGCCAGAAAGGCAAGAGGTCAGGGCTGGGCATTTGTTGAGGTTCCACTGTCCCTGCTGTGGTCCCACTCCTTCCCATTGGCTCCATCCTTTCCAAGTTCCACCCCCACCCCCTAGTAGCATCCCATGGATATCCCTTAACACATGGGCTTTGGGGGCACATTCAGCATCCAAACTATAGCAGCCTGACTGTAACCCCTCCCTCTGTGTTGGGGTTCCTGGGAGTTTTCCAGTGCCCTGATGGTGTCCTGCCCACTGTGTTTGAGAATCTACCACAGCCTCTCTCATGTAAACACTGTGTCTGATGCATCCCTGATTTCTACAGAAAGAAGAGTACCACACCCACTTGGCCATCCTCTACCTGGAAGAAGTGCTGCGGCAGAGGGTAGCCACTGGCAACAAGGATGGAGAAGCCACTGAGACACAGGCCAAACTCCGGAGGCTGCTCCAGAAGTCTGACTCCTACCGCATCCACTTGTTGAAAGGTAAGGGATGAGATTGCATCCCAGTGAGAGACTTCTTTGGGCCTGGGGCATGGAGCCATTGTCCCAGAGTATAACATTTGGGTCTCATGGAGTGCTTCCTTGAGCCCCTTTTCCTCAGAGCTGACCTGATGAGTTTTGGATTTAGCTTTAAAATTGGATTGAAGATTCATGTCCTTCTAATGATCTCATTAGTACCTTCATCACTNAGTATCCCTGGGAGTGTCATGTGGATCCTCAAGGTTCCCCAGGTCTGNGATGTTCAAGCCCTTAAGGGAAATGTCATAGTCTGAGCATAGGACCTGTGTAACTCCCATCTCCTTTCCTGTGTTCCTCTGTCTGTGCCTTAAATATGACAGCCTCTTAGTAATTATTTCCTGCCATTCCACCAGGAGGAGAATGGTGGTGCATGTGTGCCATGGTTGTCTGGCTGCTGCTGTACTTGGCACACCAGCCCTTTAACCCCAGGCTGGTAATATCTGCCTGGGGCATCAGGCCTGAGGAGCAGCCATGGTGGTCAAGCTACAGACACCAGTGCCTGTCAGTTAGTATTAACCTTGGCCCTCAACTGAGAGTTGTCCTGGGAATATCCCATTGCAGCAGGGAAGGATCTTGTGGTGTTCCCTATTTCACAGCCCACAGGGAAGCAAAGTGACCTTGGTAGTGAGACTCAGCCCATCAGCCCACTAAGGGAGAGCCTTGATCAGGACTGACACTGCCCCTGGGCTGTGTCATTTTCTGGAAGCTTAACTGCAGGGGGAACCAAGGAAAAGTTTTTATTTCTGTTCCAGAAACTCATTGGATAATACAGATAGGATTTTTTTTTAAAATACTTGAACCCATGTTCCTTGCAGTGAAGCGTATTTTAAATTGGAGTAAAGGGGTTGAACATGGCTTTTTGAGTAAAGTGGATGTTTGGATTTTATCCATTGGTTCTGCATCTGCAGATTCAACCAACTGTGGTTTGAAAATATTTCCCCTTAAATATCATAGCCTGATAGTTAGCCACGTTTACACTGTATCCTAAGTCCTCCAGAGGTGATCTCAAGCATCTAGTGTTAGTAACTTGAAAACACTACAGGAGACTCAGGGGGTCTTTCTGGGAGGGTCTTGACTCTAGTCCCCCTGAGGACACAGAGGGGAGGGACAGTTGTTTCCCTGTGTGTTAGTCATCAGATTTCCTATTGGGAAGGCANAGTGATNCTATGTTAACTGCAGACCAGGAGCCAGTAATGCTTAGGGGCCTTTTGAGACCAGACTCGCCCATTGGTTTGTTTCCTGAACATCACCAGTGGAGTCTATCTTCAGTTTTTCTATACCCCTGAGTCACCAGGGGAAAATCCAAGGAGCCACCTCCCTNAACCATCTAGGTGGCAGTATTTAGCAATGTCTAGGTAGCCAGATAGCCTGCTCTTGCTGAGGCTGCAGGAACAAGCAGGTGAGCTCAGCCAGCCAGCCCAGTCTGTTACTGAGTGCCAATTTTGTCTGACAGAGAAGATCCAGGGTGCTGGCCTGCCCATGGAAAGCGCCATCCTCCACGGGAAGCTGGGTGAGCACGAGAAGGCCCTGCACATCCTGGTGCATGAGATGAAGGACTTCTCTGCAGCTGAAGACTACTGCCTGTGGGGCTCCGAGGGTCAGGACGCAGCCTGCCGTCAGCGCCTTTTCCACACACTGCTTGCCATGTACCTCCGTGCAGGCCCCTCTGCCCATGAGCTGACTGTGGCTGCTGTGGACTTGCTGAACCATCACGCCAGGGAGTTTGATGCCACCCAGGTCCTACAGCTGCTGCCTGACACCTGGTCGGTACAGCTTCTCTGCCCGTTCCTCACAGGGGCTATGAGGGACAGCATCCATGCCAGGAGGACCACACAGGTGGCTCTTGGCTTGGCCAAATCAGAAAACCTGATTTACATGTATGATAAGGTGAGTGCCTCGCCTTTGTGCCAGCTTGCTTCTCTGTGAGCCCATGTTGCATGAGAGGTGAGTTTTTNACCTNTGAAAACATACATGGTCTTGGTTAGTTCTTATTTCCACTCTACACGTAATGACTGCTTCCACCGAGATACAGAGATCTATGTGGGCAGAGGCAGAGGCTGCACTGGCAGGCAACATCAGTGAGACATTTTCCGTTTGGACACTAGTAATCATGAGAGTGTGTGGAAGCTGCATGTGGTCACTCACTGTAATCCCAGCACTTGAGAGGCTGGGCCAGGAAAATGGTCAGGACCTCAAGGTCATCCTGGGGTGCATAGTAAGTTCCAGACCAGTCTAGGCTTCAGTGCAAGACCCCGTCTCAAACAAACAAAACCAGGGAGAATGTGTAGGGAAGGCAAGGAGTGTCCCAGTAGTGATGCTCCCCAGACACATTCTTTATGCCTTTTGGAGCACTTTATGGCATTATGTGTGGTGTCTTCTGGTGTCATTTCTATNNCACAGAGGAGAAAACTGAGCCTTGTGACAGCCACATGGAAGAGCCCAGAAGTATCTTGTAGGCCAGTTCAGAAACTCACATTCTCTTCTCCAAGATGAATTCCAATTCTGGATCCCCACGTGGCTGGCTGAAGAGCAGGAATCATGTTCTTCTCCCACACAGAGGTCTTCCTTAAGACCCTGTGGCCTGGGAGATTCAGTCTCACCTCTTATTTTTCTGATTCCTTTTCGCTCCCCAGCACATGTCCTGGCCATGTAGCATGCTGTCCTACCTCCTATCCTTGGCACATGCTGACCCCACTACCTGTAGTAGTTTACCTCTTTCTATGTGAATACCCAGTCACCATTTGGCCTGCCTGTTTTTCTCCACCTCAAAGCCTTAAGCTTTAAGTCATTTGCCTACCCACATCCCTTGTGTGTGCGTTGACAACTTCCTCTCTTACTTTTAGATTTTGAGAGCAGGGACCTTTATCTGTGTTTCCCTAGTGTCAACCCTGACATGCTGCAGGGCTGCATGTTGAGGCACTAGTTCATGCAGAATTCCCTGGCTTGCTGCTTACCCATGTCAGTGGACTTACTTGCCCAGACTGATGGAGAGCTTGTATAGAGAAATCCTAACTTATGCAACTCAAGTCTTTTTTTTTTATTTTATATATTTTAAACTCATAGCTCAGTTTTGTCTCTAGCACAAAAATATGTAAAAATGTCACCTTTTTGCTTCTATTTCTCCTAGAGGGAAATTTGAATTTGATTATTACTATAATTATCAGTTATGATAATGAGTATATTGAGAAATAGAATTTGTAAATTCTTTTTTTTGTTGTTTT
>LZPO01017707.1:48412-59475 GCA_001675575.1 Neotoma lepida | reverse complement strand
TGGCAAATGGGCAGTGGATGCCGGAGGCAGCAGCAAAGAGGGTAGAGATGGAACACGGAGCTATAAGGGAAGTAATTTGTTCTTCCTAACTGGGCCATGGGGATCTGCAGGTGTTTATTTACACACTGAGGGAGGCTGGACTAGGGTATCAGGGAGAAGCAACTTAAGAGACANCAATTTTATTCTGGCTCATGGTTTGAGGGTAAGTCCATCATGGGACAGCNTGGTGATGGGAGTGGCTCTCTGCTGTGGCAGCAGAAATAGAAGGCTGCTTGGCCACATCCGGGTGGATCAGGACATAAATAGGGCACAGGAGATTCATATACTCAGCTGACTCTCCTTTTTCATGATGTCCTGGGCCCAGCTCACAGCATAGGCCATCCACATTCAGGCAGAATCCTCCTGCCTCAGTTTATCATCTCTCAAATCCCTTTCACAGTCACACCAAAAAGCATGTCTCCCAGGCGACTCGGACTCTGGTCCAGTTAACAATGAGGATGAACCATACCATAACTGCCGTTAGATTTGAGCTCATCTCTTTATAAAACAAAAACAAAACCAACCGCAAAAACAAACAAACAAACAACAAAAAAAAACCCCTCTTTCTGTTCCTATGAAACTAACAAAGGTTGATGAAGCTGTAGAGTGGCCCTCTGATAAAGCTGTCCCTTCTGTCCCCTCTCTTGTCCCCTCTTTGACCATGCCTTTCTCTGGCACCTCTCCTCTTCCCAGAGTGTCTTGTCCTTAGCTTTCCCAGGATGAAGGGCAGGGAACATGAAGGAGTCTGGGACTCTCTTGAGGTAACCTGGGATGCTTGCCCAGAGTGACACCCCCCCCCATGCATTTTCGTTCACACTGCCTGTTATTAGTTTAAAATCGAGACACTGAGACACCAGCAAGGGTCCCCAAACCTTTCCTTAAGTGTTTAAATTACCATGGCGGTCTGGTCAGCCCAGTATGCACTCTGTCTGTGGCACCCAGTCTTCTCCCACAGAGCAGCTAGCTTTGAACTAACCCTTCCCTTCAACATAGTCAGATTCTTAGAGTTCTGTCAATTAGTTTTGCATTAGTTTTTTTTATTTGCATTAGTGAAGTTTATCCCTGTGTGGCTACAAACTTTCACTTTCACTTTTGTGTCTCCCATTGTGTCTGAGATGTTTACTATGGCCCGCTTTCTCCTCCTTGTGGTGAAAATGTGCGCAGTTTATGCCACTACACATATCTTTTGAGGGCTTAGGGTAAAAAGAGAACTCACCTTTTTCAATTGATGTAATACGGATATGCTTATTTTTTGAGAACAGAGGCTCATGTATGAAATCCGTGCTTTGGACATTAGAATTCCTATGGGTTCTGGGACCTCTCGTTTATTTTTAAAGTGTGTGGCACATTGGCAGATACTCTGGGGAATCCACTGAATGCCCGCTTTTCTTCCAGGAGTAGCAAACTACCCTTAGGCANATAGCCTCATGAGAAAGCACTCCAGTTCTCAGCCTTCTTTGGGGCTGCCCGTGGTTGTGTGCCCATGGAGGACAGGTTATGTGGAGAATATTTATCACACATACTTCTCCATACCTGCCCCGCTCTCATATGCTGGAGTGCAAAGTGGTTGCAGCCCTGACTAGCCCACATTACGAAGACCATACATATGAGGATAACAGGAAATTAGGCGAAGGGAAGAGCCTGAAGGACAACCGGTGTGCCTAGCCATTTAGCAATTAATGTCTGCTTCCCCAAAGCGCTTTGGTGCTGGCTGTCTTTGCTATGATCAGCCCTACGTGTCACCCAGATGATGGCTCCCATCTCACTCTGCTGCCCTGGTTTCCCACGTGTGCTATAGGCTTCATAACAGCCCTCAGAAGAGCAGGTGTGCACATGCAGCTGTTTTCTCCAGCTGTAGGGACGGTGTTGCACTCATTGTCCATGCCATTCTTCCCATCAGCCCTGTCGGCTGGCTCATGACCCAGTAGAAATTTATATGGAGTTAATGGGCGCGGCTGAGGCCGTATGGCAGACTTTTCCCATTGAAGTCCATTAATGCTTCGAAGTCTTCGGCCACATGAGCAAGAGGACTATGATGTAACATAACAAATATATGCTATGGAGTCTGTCCCTAGTTCTGGCATACAAACTCTGGGATTCTCAGATCAGTCGTTTCTTTTGGATGCGCCTGTATGTGGCAAGGGCTTCCAGGTTGCTTCCAAGTGTCACTGGCCACCAGNGAGGGCAACACAGTCTAGAGGAAAGGAACTTTTCAATCCCACTCCAAGCTCTGATGAGAGCAGAGTTGCTCACAGATGGCTGGTGGTGTCATTGATCATGGCTGTGTACTGAAGCCTCCGTAGAAACCCAGAGGATGGGTGCAGATGGGCTTCCAGGAGCTGCCTAGTGAAGTTTTGCCAGAGGGTTATACCTTGGAGAGGGTAGGGAGGCACAGTGCTNCTCCCTTCAGGCCTCATCCTCCTCATTTCTTCCACCTACCTGCCCATCACCCATTGCAGTCTCCTCTGTGATAACGGGATAAGTGGAAGCAAAATGGTTTCCTGAGTTTTGTGAGCAGCTGCAGGGCATTATGGGAACTCTGGTTTATGGACCATTATGCACTTCAGCTACTTTTTGCACTGTTACCTGAAATGTGTGGAGGGGGGTTGTCTAGTCTTAAGAACTCAGCCCCCAACCTGTGGAGTCCGATGTCATCTCCAGGTAGACAGTGCCAAACTGAATCAAGCCAGATGCTCCTCTAATTGGAGAGCCATTTCTGTTTTATTTTAGTTCAGAAAAATTCAGCAGCCTGTTTCTCTAACCATTTTCTACCCTAGCCCATAAAAAGGACAAGCTGATAGGAAGCAGGTGCCCAGTCCATCTGAAACAATTACGACCTCCAAATCCCAGTGCCTGCCATGGACCAGGCCTTCCTTGGGCTCTAGCCTATACATACGTAATTTCTATTTGTTTGTTTATGTTGATGGGGCTGCGGGTGGAAGCTAGGACCTCGAGATTGCTAGACAATCAATTATGCTGCTACCAGCTACACCTCACCCTTGCTTGCTGTTCACCAAGACTTTGNGCCTGGGAAGATTCCCTTTATTTCCAAGATAAGGGTCATTGGGTCTGGGTGCTCTCTTACTTACTCAGAATGATGCAGGGAGTGAGCAGCCCTGGGACCCAGACTGTCACCGTTTGGAGCACTTCCTCCACATTACTAAAATTTCTATAGGACTCAGGTCTGAGTGTGGGGTGTCAAATGCCCTCCCAGGGACAGAGGATGAGGATGTTGGTGTTCATTGCCTGAGCATGGGGAGCTGAGCAACCAAGCTCAGTCCTGACCTCAGTCCCAAGCAGCCTGTTCTCTGAGTTGTGCAGGGGAAAAATATAGAGTGTTGGAAAATAGGAGAAACTTACCTAGATTTCCATTGCTCATTTTAATGCTCGCAATGTTCCTAGGACTTTTCTGTATTTTTTTAATATTTATTTATTTTTATTGATGTGTGTGAGTTTCTTGCCTGCATGTATGTATGTATACTATGTGTGTACCTGATGCCTGCAGAGGTCAGACAAAGGCATAGGAGCCCCTGGAACTGGAGTTAAGGACCCCTGTAAGTCACCATGTGGATGCTGGGAAACAAAGCTGGGTCCCTTGCAAGAGTAGTAAGTACTCTTACAGGCTGAGCCATTGCTCCAGCCCTAGTGCCTTTGCTTGTATTTTACTCCAACTGTGCGGACCAAGATTGAAGAGGAAAAGATGGGGGCTGATGAGACAGCTCAGTGGGTAAAGGTGCTTGTCACCAAGCCTGACAACTCCATTCCAATTACCTGGACCCACATGGTAGAAGGAGATACCTGACTCCCACAAATTGCCCTCTGACTTCCACACACANGCTGTGCCCCTTCTCTAACACACATACATAAATAAATGCAAAAAATGGAAAAGGTGATAGTTTTGNGGGGATTCATTATAATTAGAACAATATCCTTGAGTTCTACCTGCATGGAGTCAACCACCCATGGATGGAAAATATTTTTAAAAAAATTCTTTGTACTAAATATGTACTGATTTGCCNCTCTCATTCCTTAAAAAAAGTGCAGTATGTTGTGTACTTGTACAGTGTATGTATCTTTTGATTTTAAATAATCTACATATGCTTCAAAGTATCCAGGAGTGTGTGCATTGGTTCTTTGACTATTACAGCTCTTTATATAAGAGACAGGCCATCTATAAATGTAGGTATCTATAGGGAATTGGTTCCCAGACTCTTTGAGGATATGACTTTGTGTCTCATGTCTGAGGCTCTTCCACGTGGCCCAGGGAACTTCATGGGATGGGAATCAGTTATTCCTGTGGCCAAGAGGTTTCTCTTCCTCAGGCCTTGACAGAAAAAAAAAATTCATGTACGTAGCTGCTCTGACGTCACAGATCCCAGAACTCTCCGGACCTGGCTAAATTGTGGGCCAAAGAGAAGGAGAAATAGATGAATGATTCCAAAGCAAAGCAGCTCTTTCCCTGCGAGCCTTAGTGAGGGACACTAGGAGTCAGCATTTACTCCCAATCTCAGGAAATAGAAGTTCCTTAAAGTATGAGTAACTCTGAGCCTACAGTGGAGNTGGCCAGCTGCCGTCAGAGTTAAGACAAGCTGCTCATTCACTCAGCAGGACCATGACTAAAAACAACAACAACAACAAAACAGCCTCTGCACTGAGACACCTATGGCTCCAACAGTCTCTAGATGTCAACTCAGTGTCACATTACTTCAGTCTTGCCAGCCTTGCTGGTTACTCACNGGCTNTNNNCCTTAGGGAGGTCATCGTGTCTTTGGAACTGCTATAGTTATAACGTGTTTTCTCCAAGTTCTGATGTTGCAACTTCACACCAGTGTGATAGCATTAAGAGGTGGGTCCATGGGGAGGTGATTCAGTCATGGGGAGGTGATTCAGTCCTGAGGGCTCCACTCTCTGGAATAGGATTAGCATTTTTTTTAATGTGGAGAAGAACAGATGATGTCAACCTCTGGCCTTCCTATGCACACTCACACACACATATGCATACACAAGTGAACACACACGATCATGCACACATACATATACACCACACACACACACACACACACACACACACACACACATACACACACACAAGAGGAACCTCCCCTTCTGCTTCTGCCATGTGACAACATAGCAACAAGGCACCTTCTATGAGTCAAGAGTGGTCCTTTCCAGACACTAAATCTGCTGGTTCCTTGATCTTAAGCATCCCAGCTTCTAGAACCATAAAACCTGTATTTGCATAGTTTGTAATTACACAGTCAAAGGCGTAGCCTGAACAGCCTGATAAATAGATATTGGGCACAGGATTCCAGCTTATAATAGTAGCTTTGATACAAAAAAAGTTTTGGCAAAAACATGATTTTATGCACTGAAAGAGCCATAATACTTTATTTAAAATATATACAAAATTATTACTTTGAAACATATATATTACTATCCAACATATATCATATAACACACATTGATGTAAATTTTGGTACCTTCATTCAGTTTTGTGATTTCTCTTTGTTCAAGGTTCCTGAATAAAAATTCTCTAAAATACCACTGGAGGGGAGATGCCCATAGGCTTGCCCCCCGCCCCAGTAGTCTGGCAATTCTCTTGGGCACCATTGGGCCCTGTGAACTTGACCCAAGGAAGCTGAGGCCAACCCTAACCTNGCTGGGGCACTGGGAGAGGCATAGGATTGGTGGCACCAGCCTTAATAAACTACACACCAGTCCCATATCTCTCTCTTTCCCTCTTGGTTGATGAAAACTGGTCAATCGTTTTCTTGACAGACCCTCCCCTGGGCTGAGGTTAACGTAAGTTATGTTCTCTTTCACACCGTACCCTCCTTCGCTGCCTCCATCACTACTACCACAGGAAGAGAGTAGGAGAGTAGGGAGCTGGCCTTTGAGTACAACTTGGAAAGAAATAAGAAATGAAGCCAACTGGAACTTCTGTGCGTTTGGGCTCAGTTCTCACACTCCTGAGAGAAATCAGACAACTAGTTTTGGGTGCATTCCAGCCTTTTTTTTTTTTTGTCACTATCACTTGCACAGCACATTTCACCCAATAGGCACTTACTTAATCGATGCCCATCGTATGGATGAGTAAATAAATGAATGCAAGGGATCCAGTGATTTCAGGCAGAAAACATCTGGTTTAGAATCAAGGGGACTTCTCTCTTCTCGGCCTTTTGGCTACNATCAAATGTAGAATCGAGGGGACTGAAGTCATGTAGATTTGTTTCCTCCTTTGACAAATGGGTAAACTGAGGCTGACAGAAGTTGAAATGAACAAGATTACTGACTGGTCCCTGATAGAATCAGACCTGGAATCATATTTTCTTAATTTCTCCCTCTCTTCAGGTCTGACTTTGTAAAGAGAGCTCAGTGGACCCACTGCTGTGTCCTGAATGTGCAGAAGTCACTTCCCTANGCCAGAAGCTCTTGGTCAATAAGGGTGGCCACGAGCATAGTGGCCAAGCATAGGCTACAAGCAAAATGTCTCCTCGAAAGAACTTCACTCCCAGGATCNGGCCTTGGGCAAGAGGATTTGACAGCAGCAGTGGACATGAGTGAGGTAGGAGGAACAGAGATGGATGGGTGTAAGCCCAGCTTTGGGGAGGGGTGTCTGTTCTGTCCCTGTAGCAATTCTGGTGCTGATGTGGATTTGGTGCCTTACAAGGCTCTGGGTTGCCCAGAGGAGATGTGTAAACAAAGCTAAGCCACTGGCTGTTCCTGCTTCTGAGAGCAAGTCAATACAAATACTTGCCCAGTGGATGAGTAACACTAGGTATGTTCTTAGCACACTGGAGAGGATGAAAACAAAGTGGCCAAGGAATGGACAGGGACAGAGGGACAGAGACTGCCAGGCTAGCCAGATGTGTGAGGGGTGGGCACATGCCCAAGTATCCAGGTGGATTTCTCATTTCAGTTAAGCTGTCACAAAGTACATTTTGAGCTTTGGGCCACTGTTAACCACCCCCGCCCCCCATCACTCCCTGCCACACTGTGGACCTCAAGAACATCCCAATGTGAGTTCCACTCCTTTCCAGAAAGGATAATTTGTCATGATCAGAAACGCACAGCTGAACATTATGGAGACCTCTGTTCCATACCCAGGCCCTGCAGATAGAGCTCTGAAGAATGCTGGCATCAGAGTGAACAAGGGGACCACAATCTGCCACCAGGGGCTTCTCCTGAGCACGTGGAGTGGGGGCTGGGATGGAAGTGATGAGCTCGTTTGATAGGCCCTCCTCTTGCCCNGCCCTCAGCCAGCTTCACTTTCTGCTTCCCCTCATCCCCTCTCACTTTCTGGCCAGCTCCTGCGAGCCCCGATTCCCATTAGAACTATATATGGTTTTTCTGAGAGAGAAAAAGAATCATTACTCGTCTTACGGAAATCGGGAAGTTGAAAGCCACAGATCACCTGGTAACAAATGAGTACCTTTGTGCTTGTGTAGTCACTACAAAACGCAGACAATTAAAAGCCAGGGAGGAGAGTCTGGGCCGGGACCATTTGGGGTGGTCTGCTGGCCTGCTCTGACCTGCTCCCTAGACGGCGGATTGATTTTCGTTGCACACATAGACGGTGCTCGGCTGGATTCTCCTCTGGATCCGCTCAGGCACTTTAGGGAGGATTTGGAAAGTTTGGGGAAGCAACTCTATGCAGGCCTCGCGGAATTTCTTGATCCTCCAGCAGTAGACGATGGGGTTGAAGACGGACTTGAGGTAACTGAGCCACAGGACACACGTGCTGGTGGTGTAGAAGGAGGCGCTGTAATAGAACCGCCGGCTGAACGCAGACAGCAGGCTGTAGACCGAGTGGGGCAGCCAGCACAGCGAAAAGCCCACGAAGAGGATGAGGATGGTGGTGAAGGCCTTGGTTTTGAAGCTCAGGTCCAGACTGACCTGCTGCTGCTGCCGCCGGAACCGTCTCAGGCCAGCCCTGGACAAGTGTCTGAGGTCCAAGCTGTCTGACTGGTTGTGCACGCGGACNGCGTTCTTCCGCACCGTGTTGAGGATGCACAGATAGGAGCACAGCATAACGCCAAAGGGCGCGAAGAACACTGCCACCACCAGCGTCACCACGTAGGCNCGTTCGGCTGGGAACTCAGTGTAACCCAGAACACACTGTGGGGCCCGAGCCGGCACCTCCATGAACGTCCAGCCGGTGAAGGAGGGCGCAGAGATGCAGAAAGACAGCACCCAGGAGGCTGCGATGATCACCTTGGCCCTGCGCGGGTTCAGCTTGTCCTGACGCTGCACGATGATGAGAAAGCGGTCCACGCTAATGATGAGCAGGATGGCCACACCCTCTAGGACAAAAAACCAATAGAGTGTAGCTGAGAGCCGACAAAAGTGGTCCCCGAAGTGCCAGCGGACAGTGATGAGGGTGATGGCGGTGAAAGGCATGCAGCATAAGGACAGCATGATGTCAGAGAAGGCCAAGGTGGCCAGCAGCAGGTTGATGGCTGAACGCATGGCCGGCCTCTGATACACGATGATGCAGACTACCGTGTTGCCGAGGAATCCTACCACGATCATCAACAGCATCGTTATTGCCAGCGAGATCCTGAGCGGTGCAGATAGTGGGGTGGCCCCGGGGTCCGAAGCATTGCTCACATTCTGCAGCAGATGTTCGTAAGTCCCGATGGATGTGCCGTTACAGACCATCGTGAAGAGAAACTCAGAACCCGGACAGAAGTGGCTGCAAGGGCACCCTCCAGCACTCGGGTGGCTTTCATTTTCTGTCTCCTGGCTGCATCTTTTCATTTGCTGTTGAAGGATCTCTAGGGCCCTTGAATCATGGGGAGAAATCTTTCTTTGGAGTGGCTAGCTGGGTTTTGTGATTCATCACTCACATTCTTGTCCCGTCTCTCTGGCAGCCATGTGTTTGCACAGCTTACGAATATGACACTACAGCCTAGAGCAAGAAGGAAGAAAGAGAAGTCAGANATTGGAAACCTGGTGGAATGGAACATGGTCTAAATTTCACAAGTACCGGTGATTTAACATGGAGGGTTTCACATCTCTGCATTCAGCCAACCAACCCAGGATATAGACAGAAAACCCCAGTGGAGTCTGAACTGAACATATACAGACTCCTCTTTGCCACTGTTCTCTAAACAATATAATTATTTGCATACCTCTTTCATCACAGTATGTCATACATGATCTGAAGATGAGTTACGGTGTTATATGCAAACACCTCACCATCTTCTATAAGGGAATTNAGAATCCAGAGATGTTAGTCCATAAGGGAGTGTTGGGATCAATTCCTTGTGAATTCCCGGGACAGGAGAGCATAGAGAAGACAAAGGTTGCTATTTACATATTTACAAAGGGTGAGTCTTGTCAAGCAGTTCAGAAAACCCAAGAAGCTACCTATCCTCTGGGCACTTGGAAGCTCTGCCTTTTAGGTACTTTGGAATTACCATTTATGTAGTTTGGAATGGATTTTTACGAAAATCAATGGAATGGGGCCTTGAGCAAACCACCNGCTTTGGAATGCCGGCTTCAAGTCAGNAGGGCTCTTGCCTGCTTTAATATGTATGTCCCCAGCACCTAGGACAGCGCCTGGCTGACAGGCAGCTGGTACTTCCTGGCTCTTTGATGAGAAGATGATTAGTTTTTTTCTTTTACACTGTCACCTTAATACTTTTTTATTTCCTCTTTTTTAAAAGGATATTATGGACTATCCTTTGCTAAGATATTTTATCTGCAGAGTTAAAAGTGGAGATTTTAAAAAGTAAACTTTATTAAAATACCACACAGCAAAATGACTCGAAGTCTATAACTTAAAAAACAACACCACCTTCTTGAGGTGTGAATGGCATGTGAACAGGTGTGTTTACATCTCAATAGTGCCAGGGACAAGTGTGTACCTGGAAACCATCACAACCACCAAGGCCATAAACACATCCATCGTTCTGAAAGTTGGCCTTCTACCCTCTTTACTGAGCTCTACCTTTGGAGAAAAAAACATTTAAATGTGTTTTTACTAAGAATTTTCAGTACCTTTGTTTAACTTTGAGACAGGGGTAAACTCCCCCTCACATGGAGTCAGAAGAAAGTAGCGACCTTGTGTACATTCTTTGCCTTGTTTCTCTGGCAGGAATGTTTCAGATGAGTGTAAAGCTGCTTTAAGATTCTTCTTGGAAACACTGAGAAGGAGGATAGAGGACCATTTCCTAAAAATAGCATTAGTTTTTATTGCTTTTCTCAGAGATGTGGCAGAAATGGTGTCCAGGAGCCTAGGTCTACAGTCAAGGGTCTTTGCTGGGTGAAACAGATCCTCCCTTGTATCCATCCATTCCCTGGGTATCCTAACTCACTAATACCTTCTGTTGTACTCCCTCATCTTGAATGTGTCAGGCCCAGGTACAGAGTAGTTGTGCATATCACAGATTCATGTCACCACATCTGGATGGTAGAAGGCTCTCTGGAGGTGGCACTGTTATCATTTGAGTCCTGAGGCAAGCCAATCACATTGTTTCNTATATGCAGTAGAGTCATGTGCACACATTTGCACGTGGAATAGACCTGATAGTCCCACCGTGTCCACTGCAGTTGATTGCACCAGGATGGTGGCCCCAGGAAGTCTATTCTAGAGTCTGACTATGACNCGAAACAGACTCCAGGCTTTCAGCCGGAAACAGGAACTAGGAGTTCACAGCAGCTACAGCTGCTGAGGGATGACAGTGTTGTATGTGGATGAAACATAAGGTGTCCTGGAGGCTTTCTTGTCCCCTCAAGATTCCCAGCCCTTTCNAGCCCTTACCTGGGAGGATGGGCCCTAGTCCATGAAGAGGGATGAGAAGTGAGGTCTATTCTGCCCCAGCTTCCTTCTGCCTGGTTGTGGGTGATCCTCCTGCAAAGCCCCAGCAGTTAGGGACAGCTGTGCCCTACAACCTACAACCTGGCCCTCTCCTCAGGTTCTCCATGTGTTTCCTGTCTCCCTGCAGGCCTCCTTCACTTCCCTTATCCTAGCTCACCTTCAACAAGAAAGTCTTTATTAGTACTCTTCATGTATCTAT